>BSBK01007112.1:130000-132500 GCA_027943335.1 Chamaecyparis obtusa | reverse complement strand
CTCATATCCAACTTCAAAATATTTATATCTCCTTCTCTTATCTGCTCTTTGTTTATATTTCAGATTACTGTCCTCCAAATTCTTTTTTGACTTCATCATGTAAAGTTCTCATGAAGACTCCAAAATCCTCATCTTCAGCACTTCTTCTTATCTCAGTAGGTAAATCTCTCAACTCTGTGATTCCCTTACGATGAATCCAGTAACAATCTCAAATGGGGTCATCTTAGTGCTTCTATTCATAGAATTATTGTATGCAAACTCTTCTTGTACCAAAACTAAATCCCAATTAGTAGGCTTATCTCCACCTAAACATCTCAACAAATTTCCCAAACTTTTGTTCACAACTTCAGTCTCCATCTGTCTGTGGGTGAAATGTAGAACTAAACTTCAATTCTATATTCATCTTCTTCCAAAGTGTTTTCCAAAAGTAACCAGTAAACTTAGTATCTCTATCTAAAATAATAGATTTAGGCAAACCATGCAATCTTACCACTTCCTTGAAGAATAATTCAGCTACATGTAATGCATCAAATGTCTTCTTACAAGGTATGAAATAAGCCATCTTAGAAAATTTGTCAACAACTACCAAAATAGAATTATTACCTCTCAGAGTTCTAGGCAATCCAAGAACAAAGTCCATACTCACATCTTCCCAAGGTCTATCAGGTACAGGCAAAGGTGTATACAATCCCAAATTCTGACTAGTTCCTTTTGTTGTTTGGAAAATTCTACAACCTCTAACCATTCTCTATACATCTCTATAAACTGGGGCTAAAAGTATCTTTCTGAAATTAGTTTCACAGTCTTATCAATCCCAAAATGTCCAATAAGTCCACCACTATGTTTTTCCTTCATTATGTTCTCTCTCATAGATCCTCTAGATATGCACAACTAAACACCTTTAAACAACATATCTTCTTGAATGAAATAATCAGTCCACTTATCACTCATTGTGTGTTCCTTACAAGCTTTCCAAGGCTCTGCAAAATCAAGGTCAGTTTCATACAAACACTTCAAATCATCAAAACCAAGTACCTCAACTCTCATTTCTGTCAGCAAATTTCTTCTTTAGCTCAAGGCATCAGTGACTTTATTTGACTATCCACTTTTATGCTTCAATGAAAAGGAAAAATTCTACAAGAACTCAACCCACTTGATATGTCTCTGATTAAATTTATTCTAACTTCCCAAATACTGCAAAGCTTTATGGTCAGTATACAACACAAAATCTTTAGGCATCAACTAATGTCTCCATTTCTTCAAAGCTTGAACAATAGCATAGAATTCCTGGTCATAAACTAAATATTTTCTCTTATCATCATTCAAATTTTCACTAAAGAAAGCTACAGGTATTCCTTCTTGACTCAAAATAGCTCTTATTGCACTTCCACTAGCATCACATTCAACTTGAAATTTTTTACTAAAATCAGGCAAAGTAAGTGTAGGAAACTCTACAATTCTTTGTTTCAATGTTTCAAAACTCTTTTGTGCTCCATGTGTCCATTTGAAATCCCTTTTATCTCCTCTCATAGTTTCAATCATAGCATTACAAATAGAACTGAAATTTTTGATAAACTTCCTATAAAAACTTGTCAATCCATGAAATGATCTTACCTCTCCAACATTCTCTGGTATAGGCCAATCAAGTATAGCTACTACTTTATTAGGGTCCATCTTCAATCCATCAACTGAAATTACAAAACCAAGGTACACAATCTCTTCTTTTATAAATGAACATTTCTTCAAATTAATCAGCAACTTTTCTTCCTTCAATCTCTGCAATACTTATTTGATATGTTCAAGATATTCTTCCTTACTCTTACTAAATATCAAAATGTCATCAAGATATACAATTACAAACTTACCCAAGAATCTTTTGAGAACTTCATTCATTAGCCTCATGAAAGTACTAGGTGCATTAGTCAGACCAAAAGGCATAACCAACCATTCATACAAACCTTCATTAGTCTTAAAAGTAGTTTTCCATTCATCCCCTTCTCTAATCCTAATCTGATGATATCCACTTTTCAAATCAATCTTTGTGAAATACTTTTCTCCACTCAAACTATCCATTATGTCATCCATCCTAGGCAAAGGAAATCTGTACTTTACTGTTATCTTGTTTATAGCTCTAGAATCAGTGCACATTCTCCATTCTTCATTCTTTTTCAGTGCTAACATAGCGGGTATTGCACAAGGACTCAAACTTTTCCTAATCAAACCTCTCTCAAAAAATTCTTGCACTTGTCTTTTCAACTCAATCTTTTCATCAAGTGTCAACCTATGTGGTGCTTTATTAAGAAAACTAGCTCTAGGTATCAAATCCATACAATGACTTATACTTCTCATAGGAGGCAGACCATCAAGTACATTATCAGAAATGATGTCATGAAATTAAGTCAACAAAGGTTTAACCTCAGGTGCATGCTCTAACTCATCTTGTTTCTTAGTTTTCCTTGGAATTAAAGTAAAACAAACATTATGTTCTTTCATTTCTCTT
>BSBK01007112.1:55000-125000 GCA_027943335.1 Chamaecyparis obtusa | reverse complement strand
CTTACTTAGCCAAGAAACCAACTTTTTCCCAAGGAAAAATGCACCACCACTTGTACTTTTTATGTCACCAACATTTCCTTCCCAATTGGCATCAGTATAAGCATGAAGTTAAAAGCTATCATTTCTATCATACCATAAACAATAGTCTATGGTTCCTCTGAGATACCTCAGTATCCTTTTCACAGCAGCTAGATGAGTCTCTTTGGGTTCTATCTGATATCTAGCAACAATTCCAATAGCATTAGCAATATCTGGTCTAGCGTGAGTCAAATATTGTAGCCCTCCAACCATTGATCTATATAGAGTCTAAAAGACACATTTTGATTCATCATCAATTGTTAGCTTGTTTCCAGTCACCATAGGTGTTCCTACTAGTTTACAATCTTCCATACCATATTTCTTAAGTAATTCTTTGAGTTACTTGGTCTAAGAAATGAAAATACCATTCTCATTCTAAGTTATTTGTAGTCCAAGGAAGAATTTAATTTCACCTATCATGGACATTTCAAATTCACTTTCCATTTCTTTAGAAAATTTCTTACATAGATCATCATTATCTCCAAAGATAATGTCATCCACAAATACTTCTACTATTAGAATTCCATCTTCAGTAGTTCTCAAATACAAATTACTATTTGCATTACCTTTTCTGAATCTGAGTCCAAGTAGATACTTGTCCAACCTTACATACCAAGCCCTAGGAGCTTGCTTCAACCCATACAGATCTTTCTTTAATTTGCACGCCATGTCTTTGTCTTCGCATAGAGGAAATCCATCTAGTTGTTCTATGTATACTTATTCTTCAAGATCTCCATTCAGAAATGTAGATTTAACATCCATCTGATACACTTTCAAGTTTTTGTGTGTAGCATAACATAGGAATAATCTTACTACCTCTATTCTAGTAACAGGAGTAAATGTTTCTTCAAAGACTATGCCTTCTTGCTGTGAGTAACCTTTACACACTAGTTTTTCTTTTTTCCTTACAACTATTCCTTCTTCATCCATTTTGTTTCTAAAGACCCATTTAGTTCTTATAATATTTTTATTTTTAAGTCTTGGAACCAATTCCCAAGTATTATTTTTCTTTATTTGATCCAATTCTTCTTGCATGGCATTTATCCAAGATTCATCTTTAAATATTTCATCTGTATTCTTTGGTTCAACTTGAGAAATTAAACAAATTTCCTCTCTAACTTTAGATCTAGTTAGTACTCCCTGACTGGTATTGCCAATGATTTGATTTTCAAGATGATTATTTTTTACATACCTTGGAGTTTTAGGAGTAGTCTTGCTTGTCTCCTCACTTTCTTCCTCAACAAGTTCTTCTTCTGCGGTAGCAGTAGAGGTTTCTTTTACTTCTGATATCTGATTTTTTTCATACATTCTTTCCTGTATTTGAAATTTTTCATCTATTCTTACATTGTTACTTTCAACCATCTTCCTTAATCTTAGATTGAAACATTTATATGCATTTCTTTTAACAAAGTAACCAAGGAAAATACCTTCATCACTTCTAGCATCAAATTTCCCTATCTCATCATCCCTCTTGATATAACATTTGCTACCAAAAATTCTAAAATATTTTAAAGTAGGAGTGTGATCAAACCATAGTTCATAGGGAGTCTTACTTGTGCCATCTCTGATCTAAATTTGGTTTAATGTGTACACTGTTGTTCCAACAGCTTCTCTCCAATGTACATGAGATATATTTCCTTCAATCAGCATTGTTCTAGCAGCATTAAGTATAGTTTTGTTTCTTCGCTCTAATATCCCATTCTGTTGTGGAGTCCTAGGAGCAGATGTTTGTCTTTTTATTCCATGCTCTTCACAGTTTGAATTGAATAAATCTGATGTAAACTTTCCACCTCTGTCTGATCTTAAAAACTTTATTTTCAGTCCCAATTCATTCTCTACTTTTTCTTTAAACAACTTGAATTTGTCAAAAGCTTCTGATTTCTCTCTCAAATAAGTAACCCACATCATTCTAGAAAAGTCATCAACAAAAAGTATGAAATACCTTTCACTATAGTATGACTTTGTTCTTGTGGGTCCACATAGATCTGTATGTACCAGATCCAACTTCCCTTTTGATGTAAATGTTTTTCTTTTATGACTATTTTTGGTTTGCTTTCCCATAACACATTCTCTGCATACAGTGTTAGAAGGTTTCACAATCTTTGGCAGATCTCTTATTGCATTGGCCATGCTTGCTTTCACAATATTATCAAAGTTAACATGACAAAATCTTCTATGCCATAACTAGCTATCATCTACCTTCACAACAAAACAAGAGGCTCCAAATGTGTTTAGTTCAAATACATTACCTCTAGATCTTGATCCGGTAGCAACTAGTTTTCCCTCCTTGCTTCTGATAAAGCACTTACCATCAACAAAACTTAACTAAAAAATTTTATCCATCAACTGCCCAACACTCAATAAGTTGTGTTTCAGTCCTTCAACAAGTAGTACATTGTTTGTATTGGTCTTTCCATCTAGAGTGATAGATCTTACTCCTATGATGGATTTTGGGAGATTATCCCCAAACCTTACAACACCTCCATCATAATTTACTAGTTTGACAAATTTATTCTTATCACCAGTCATGTGATGAAAACATCGACTGTTAATTATCCATTCAGTTTTCTTGTCAACATGAGATACTAATGCTTTCTCTTCATGAATAGGTTCATCTTTAATAGCAACAAATCCAATCTCTTCATTGTCTAAATCATCATCATCATCAGAGATTCCTTCACTCACATAATAACATTCTTTATCTCTTCTAATATTTGCATAGTCAGGTTTGTATTTAGGAACTCTTGTAGGACATCTAGATTCAAAATGACCTACCTTATTACATGAAAAACATTTCAAAGGTAATTTGCCTTCAAATTTTCCCTAACCTCTTTTCTCTATTCTGGCGATTAGTGCAACAAGTTCTCCCATTTTCTTTTCTTCTTCCATTATTTTTTCCCATTCCTCAACATACTCACCAAGCTCTTCTCTTAGGTCTTCTTTGCTTGTGCTTGGAAGTGCAGATGCTTTCTTGTGTGTAGATGCCCTAAATGCAGTTTCAACTTTAGGAGCAACTTCTCCCAATTTCGTAGCTTCAAAAGTGGTTAGCTTTGCAATCAACATCTCTCTACTAAAGTTTGGAGTTAGGGGTATTGTTTCTTGAATAGACATTGCCTTGAATTTGTAAATAGGAGTTAGAGATCTGAGAATCTTTGCAATGACTTCTTCTTCATCATAAGTACCTCCATAATTTTTGATTCCAACTATAGCTTCTGTAACCCTTTGAACATAGGCTCTAATTCTTTCATCCTCATTCATTTGTAACTTCTCCATCTTTGTCTTCCAATTTTGTAATTTTGCTTGTTTGGTATATTTGTCTCCTTCATAGAGTGCCTCTAGTCTGTTCCAAATATCATGTGCTAAATCCAGATCTTTAATTTCAGTGAACTCACCCTCAGATAGTGCATTGATCAATGCTTCTCTTGCGACCATGTTGCATTAAAATAGTTTCTTTCCATCATCAGTAGCTGACCCTAAGTCATTCTCAGCCTTCAAAGTTTCCTTCTTTTTCACAATAATCCAGTAGTCTATGCCCAAACATAGTAAATGTGTTTGCATCTTGTTTTTCCAACTGCCAAATTTTTCAAGATCAAACTTAGGACTATCCTTCCTATAGTATGCCATTTTCCAAGAATACCTCAAGCTGTTAAGCTTTCTCTCCAAGGACCACAAGCTCTGATACCAATTGTTAGGATTAACAGTCCACAATACAACTGAGAGGGGGGTGAATCAGTTGTATGATAGAATATTAAACTTAAACTTTTAAGCTTATTAATATCAGACCCAATGAACACAATTAATGTCAACACAATAACACAATATTTTGGTTATGGGGAAACCCTGTTAAAGTTAAAAACCCCGGTGGGAATTAGCAGGCACTAATGATGTACTGAGAGTATAGTAATCCTTGTTAAAAGATATAGCCCTGTTAGGAGCTTGTTGAAACATTATAGTACATAGTCCTTGTTAGAGGACAGACCCTGTTAGGAGTGAAGAACAAAGAGAGCTCACTACCCAAGGCTCACTTCCCAAAGAAGGTTAAGTCCACCTTCTGAACTCACTAGTTCGTAACAAGTGTATATGAAGAAATACACAATCTTTTGAACTATTTGCCAGCAACTATCTTTGCTTGATCAGTTCCAATGAAGTCCACCAACAATCCTCTACTCTACATACAGCAGACACAAGTTTGCAACCTTCTTCTATCACATATATCCATCCATATCTTTTCGAAAGAAAAGACCTTACATTTATACCTTATTACATTTTACCAAGATCAAGTCAGCCCATAAGGTTTTCCTAATTAAAAACAATTACATAAGCCATTTCTAAGATACACACAGTATCTAAAATAATTTTAGAATGATTACATTACAATAATTAAGGATAGACATCCTTGAATTATGTTTTTTAAAAAAAACACACGCTTCATATCCTGAGTCAGCTTTAGAATAAGCCATCGCCAAAACACACGCCCCAGATGACATCACCAATCATTCTATACCTTTCACTAACCAATGAACATTCTTCAGTACATCTTCCATCATCCTTCAAGATCGCATACCTTGAATCCAATCCCTCTGAAATCTATGCCAAAAATTTAGAGACTGACTCTGTCAATTCTCACTGTCACAGTCTAGTGACTAGTTTTTACCAAAATAGTTGTAACTTCCTTAATATGCATCCATTAATGATGTGATCTCAGATATAAGATCACAACATCCATTTGAACTCTCATCTGACTTTGCAGCATCTGAAACATCCGTACATTGTGATTATCAGTCTGGTTTCTCCATACAAGCATATGTTGACATCAGTGACAAAACACAAATGACAACAGTATGAGTGCCCATTCAGTAACGTAGTGATTAAACATATTAAATGTCTTAATCACCACCCATGCATTATCAATATCCAACATATATATATATATATATATATATATATATATATATATATATATATATATATATATATATATATATATATATATATATATATATATATATATATATATATATATATATATATATATATATATATATATATATATATATTCGTATGGGGTTGTGGAAAAATATCTATTACAATGTTCATGCTAATACCATAGTCACATACGAAGTATATATATCTGCATTATAATTTAGAAAATATACAAGAGATTAACAATTGTGAATAACTTAAATATAGTATTGAATTCTCTCTATTGACAATCTCCATTCCTAACAGTATGCTTTTAATCAGAAAGAAAGAAAGACTGACTAACACACACCCATCAGTATTGTATGAATGTGGTTATAAATGTACGATAAGAGGGAAAAGGAAGAAAATAACAAAAATATTATGTGGCCCCAAATCCCATGAACAATATGACTTAGGAAAACTAACAAAGACTTCTTCTAGATATACCAACATCTGAGAATTCAAAGATTCTTGAATAAACATACACCCGCAACCGGATGCAATGAAAGAAAGATCAAATACAATTGCAAATTCACAAAGGAAAGCTTACAACTATATAAATAATGACTTAAACACAAAGATTTGAAATGTTCCCTTATTCATGTGATTTAGACTATAATTCAAATATTCTAGTTCCTCCATTACAAAACACTGTGTTAAGAAAATCAATTATTTGTTCCTTCCCCTCTTGCAATCATAACCTCCTCTATAAAGATATTACAATAAAAATAACAAAAACGTATGACCATTTAGTTTCATAACTGAATCTTGAAAACCTTTTCACCTCCCTTTTAACTTTTTCGTAGATATCATGTGTTTTATTAATAAATTATTATGTATTGAGGATAGAATAGAATAGAGCCACAATAGTTTGGAGGAATAATTAATTTTTTCTCCAACTTATAATTCATGCCACACATTAATTCCAAAGGCTTATAAGACTATCAATAGTCACCCCAATCTTGTAACTGTATATCCTCCATATTTGGTAGAGAGTGAGGATTTGGATTCCTCTTATTCATAGAAGTTTTAAAATTATATAAACTTCACGGAATGCCTAGAATATGTTTCCTTTCTATTACTTTACTTCATTTATCACTTCGCCTTTATATTATCATGTGCAATGAACCATACATTTTGAACTGAAAAGGAGGTACAATGGTTCAAGTTAATACCCACCAACTTTCTTTACACTTCTCAAATTTATATTCAATAGAGACTCAAGACTCAAATAAGAATTGGGATATGTACATATGCAAAATGAACCTTGAACTGGTGACCTTTTGAACTTAAATCATGAGGTTCCATTGAAAGGTTCAAAATCACATACATCGATATACATAAAGACCAAAAGTAGAAGGGTTTTTAATAATAGAACAATGACTTTCACAGATGGTGAAAATTTTGGTGAAGTTCAAAATTGGGGTAACAGAAAGTTTGGTAACTAATTCCTTCTTTTTTATTTCCCTATCAGGGTCTATGAAACTAAATAGATCATGCACTACCTCCAACTCCAGAGGCACACTTTCATCCTCTATCATTCCCTCAAATTCAAATTCATGTCTTGTTGGGAAATCTCCTTCCTCATCATCTTTCCCCCATACTCCATTCAAGATGTGTTTATTTTTCTTTCCTGAAATATTGTTCCTATTCTTGTAGATAAAGGAAGAAGATCACCTAGTGCCTAAAAATTATTGTTTGCCTTTTTCCCAACTAAGGGCTTTGCATCATCCTTTTCTTTAGGAAAGGATGTTGAATCTTTCTCCATATTGTAATTAGAGGATTCTTGTACAACTTCATTTCTTAGATCTTCTCTGATAGATCTATTATATTTTTTCTGCCTAATTTATTCATAAACAAAATCATTATCCTTACTTAATGTAGGAAAATACTTAGACCCTTTCTGATTTTCTTTCTTTAATAGTTTGGTTGATTTCCTCCAACCTAAAGCTTAGCTTTCTGAAATTTCTTCCTGGTGACTATATGACCCTCCAATTCATTTCTTACTAGATATTCACAGGGCTCTTCCTTCACCTTTTCTAGGTTTCATTGGGGTGGATTCATTCTTCTATTGATCTATCAACTATCATTTTCTTTAATAATGTTCTTTTGGTTCCCCTTACATTTTCCTAAATAGACTCTATTTGCAGAGCATCTAAAGACATTTTTTGGTGGAATTATATGATTTTCTATTCTATTGTGTCTAATATGACTTGGTCTAAGAAGTCTTTGACATGTGACATATCATCCAAATCTAAATTTTGAATTTCAGTTCCTTCATCTTCAAAAATCTGTAAATGTTGATCTTCTAACAAAACTTTATTTGACATTTCCTTAATGATCTTAGTTTGCATTTCTCACAAATATTTTATAATAAAGTTTTCCAAGTCTTTCTTAAATGATCGATATTTGGGAATTGCAATTGTTTTTAACTCTTCTCTCATAGGACCTCCTAACCCTTCAATATTAACCAAATCTATTCGCATTCCAATAACCATACTATAATTCTGATTATATGTTTCCCAAGATAAAGGTTTATCCATGGAAATTTTCAAAACCAACTCTTGCTTGTATTTTGGAATAACAAATTATAAATTTTTTAATTCTTTCCTTAGCCAGATTGATAGGTCCTTCTCAATTTGATTCTTATCTATTGCCACTTTTTCCTTTTGTATCTCTTCATAAGTTAAATAAAATCCATCATCATACTAGGTAATAATTATAAATGGCCCATAAAAAATTTCATAGAAGACACAAAATGAGCTAAATAAGCTTGATTCCATAAGAGAATCTTTCATCGAAGGCTTATCTTTCTTATCCTAAACTTCAACTTCTAGAAAAAGAAAAAGTGTTTACAGCTAAAGAATTGACTATCACTGCAGATCCCTAAGAAATTTACTTCCTTACAAATATAGTTACACTTTTTCATGAGGTAGAGATGTTAACCAATAACATTTTGTTCATCAAGTCCTCTCCTTAATCTGTTTTGTAAATGATGTTTTGAGTTTGTTCCCCATTTTTAGATATAATTATGAAAGAAGAGGGGGGATCTTTCCCAAAATCCACAAACAAGAAGATTCTATGAGGGAGATGAAGGTTCTTAATAAAGAGGGGTCCAATTTCAGAAAGATGCCCAAGTTATTCCCAATAACCTCCAAAAATTTTAAGTCTTTGTATTCTAAAGGAAAATTTGGAAGTTACAACCAGAAAGGAATAAACTTGATTTTGTATTCTTCACATTTGAGATTAAGAGTCCATGGTTGCATATGAAGGCTAGAATGCTTATAAAACCATCTTTTATGCCTAAAAATCTTATCTCTAGTCTCTTTTATTTTAAGAACAACTATAAAAAAACCTCTAATAACTATCTATGTTTGAAGTATCATATATTTCCTTTCATTCATTATTAACCTATTTAGATAGTTCATGAATAGGAATTGATAAATTTTAAAACTTACATATGAGCCCTTAGATGCATTCCTTAGTACGAGACTATAATGTTTGATATGGGAAAGTAACACTAATTTCCTTGCTCCTAAGATTTTTCTTTTGAATCCCTTTATGTATCACTAACCTTCTCTTCATATCTCCCTCATAAATTGATTTATCATCTTCTTGGTTTAATAATTCTACATATTTCTTCAAGGAAGGGAGACCCATCTAATTACTATTTGTTTTCTTTCTCAAAATTTTGACCTCTTCCCTTCCATCATACCTCTGTTTATCCTTCAAAGAAAACTAATAGCTATAGGGATGAATAACATTTTGTGAATAAGGGATCCCCTTTAGGGAACTATTCCCATCTCTGACTCGTCTTAGATCTGATTTCTCCTAGAATGTGGGATACGATTCTTGTGTTGGAGCACTATTAGTTTCCCTTTCCTTCATCAGAAGATTTATTTGCTTCAAATCATGTCCATATTGAGAAGGCTTATCTTTTATGGACCTGAATGAGAAAAATAATTTGTGTTTTGTGTGACTATTGAAAGCTTCTTTATTTATGAGTTCAACTCTCATCTTCTTTAAAATGTCTTAATAGGTGTCCAAATCTTAAACATCTTTCTCTCGTTCCTGGGTTCCATACATGGCAACCCCAAAACCTTATTTTTGTTGAAATCGGGCCACACCTATCGTTGCGTCAAAAAACCCACTCCTCCAAGCACTCTATTATCTAAAATCTTCCTAAATTTGAAATGAGACCCCTAAATGGTCTAATGTAACTTTGATAATACCCTAGATCAGTTCTAGGATAAGGATGGCCTTTGAAAAACTTATGCCCATATTTACTCTATACCCAGAAATCAGAAGAAACTCCACGGTCATAACACTTATTCCTTTATCTTCATGTGCTTTGACCACGATATGGCTGAAAATAGCCATAACCTTGGAGGCCCTTTGAAGTCCTGATGATCCTCATGGAAAATATTTTTAGCTTCTAATTTAATTAATATAAGTATATTTGAAAAAATAATATTACTAAGTATATAATAAGATGGAGCAATTATCATCTAAATATGTTACTTTTGTCAACAATTTTTATTTTTTTTGTTAAGAATAATTATATAGAAGATTCAATGTTTTAGTTTCTTATGAATAATTATATATAAAAATATTAGAGAAGTAGCAAATATCAATATATTTAAACACAATTATCATTCAAGTACTAATCTAAATGGATGTAAATTATTTTAGGCGGGAACGCACCATAAATTAAAAAAAAAAATTCTTCAAATCTGCGAAAATGCAGAGTTTTTTTCTGAAATTTGTTGGTTGTTTTCGATCCAGAATATACAGATGAAGAAGAACAGATCCTGAAATTTTGGTAAAAATCTGCTGCGTTTTCTGATTTCCCAAAACTGTACGGCGGTGCATTCCTTTGGGAGGATAGCCGTGTCCATTATTTTATGTCAATATTACTTAAATAAAACAATACCAAAATAAATTAAATAAAATTTTGTGTTTGTCGTAAATGACTGTCCTTAAATAACACACTGGAACATATTAAGTCTTAAAAAAAGTTGTCAACTTGGACTATCTAATACATCTAGTCTAGGAATCAACCCTTAGTATCTGTTGTTTAAGCCAATGGACACCCATCTTCGTCTACTTCTGCAATGGCGAAAGAAGTTCTGAAAACCCATGACCACAATAGTGGTGGTGTCTTCTTCTGCAATGGCGAAAGAAGTTCTGAAAACCCATGACCTATCGTGGTGTTTTAAAGGGCACGCGATCAGCACAAGTCCATCACGTCCTCGCTGGTGCAGCCTCAGGCAAAATCGCCACCACAGAGCTCTTCAGTTCTATGAGACTTCACTCTGTGCAAGACCTCAGGAAAGATGAGGTATTTCGTAGCATCAAACTCATTTGAAATGACAGGTGAAAGAGCGTGAGTATTGGGCATATGGTGTTTTATACCTCCATGAATCTGCTAGGCAATATGATCTTTTGTGAGAGGGTTTTCGATCCACTTAATCAGGCTTCTGTGGAGTTCAGAGATACCATATGGACACTGTTGAAGCTCGGTGGTGTGCCCAATTTGGCTGACTTTTTCCTCTTTCTTGCATTCCTTGACCCTCAGCGTATTTTGAATCCAACTGTTACTCTGTTGTAGAAGATGTATGACCTTTTTTATGGATTCATTAACCTTAATAATATAATACGGATGTATATTTATGGAGAGGGTTGTAAATTCAGTAACTATAGCAAGTAAGGGATGTGACAATTCATGCATGTTCTATTTGTTACTAAACTTATCCTTGTTTATAAAATAGGGTGGTAAACCATCAATTCAAAATTTGCAATCATTCTCAATTTTAAGCTTTGATAGCATTCTATCTATTTGTTACCAAATTTATTCTTATTTGTAAAATAAGGAAGAAAACTACTAATTTGTATCTTCAAGTATCTTTCTCTATGATAACATTATAATTCTTAAGTT
This sequence comes from Chamaecyparis obtusa, assembly GCA_027943335.1. NCBI lineage: Eukaryota > Viridiplantae > Streptophyta > Pinopsida > Cupressales > Cupressaceae > Chamaecyparis > Chamaecyparis obtusa. Next base: position 114,022 of record BSBK01007112.1, on the reverse strand, counting down.
TCCCCAATCTCTCACTAGTAGGATGATCATGAAGGAATTTGAAAGAGACAAAAGATGATGTAACAGTAGGATGTATTGTAAAGCATGACAAGGTATGAAAGGAATAAATCAGCAAAGTGGAAAAATCCTTCAAAAAAATTTGATGCAAGCATTAGGCTAGGAATTCAATTGAAAAAATCTATTGTATAAATTTAATAAAATAAAATTAGAAAAAAATTTAAATTTAAATAAAGTTGTATTAGATTAATTTGCATGTGACTATCCATATCAAAACTTTAAAAAAATTGTAGCATGGTCTAGCAAATTCTACAACAGAAGTAATCAAATAATTATAAATAAAAATTTATGTTTAAAATTCTTTATATTTTATTACCAATAATTATATAAGAAATTGATGCAGGAGCATCTTGGGTGTAAGAGCAATCTTGCATCACCCAAAAATATTTATATTTTTTTGTATTCAATAAGGGCTATTTTGTGTAGAGCTGCTATTTATGGAAAGTTACTATTTTTGGTAATTTTTGTATGTGCTCAGAATGATCTGATTTCTTTCTTGGAGGTTCATTTTGGTCATATAAGTCTGCCAGTAAATTTTCATTGCCAGATCAAGTGTATATTGGAAGATATTGAAGATTTTCGGTATTGGCAGCAGGGTACAGAAACTTTGAACTCAGTTTTGAAGGCTTTAGAGGCCCCGGATGAGGTTGAAAATTTGAGTGACGAGCGCTTGCGCAGGTCAAGCCTATAGAGCGCTTCGTGGCATTTCCGAAATGGGGTTATAATAGTCGATCGGATCAACTGGTGATGACTTATGGTCTTCGGAAGTTGGGCCACCTGAAATGGCAGAAAATAATTTTCTTCAAAATTTATGTTCGGGTTTCAAAGGTTATCTTGAGCCAACTATGATGTAATAAAATGTAAAATAAAATAATTCTAAGTTTGGTCGGCCTTATTGGCTAAAATTCTGGAACCTTCCCAGGCGGTGGAAAATTGTCTATATAAGGAAGGCTGTATTATTGTCTTAGGCAGTTCAGAATAGTTTTGGGTAGTAGATCTGGGTATTGATTCAAGGCTTTGTCCTACAGAATATTGTAAGGGAATGCCCATGTGGCTTTGCATATTGTAATTTTGAAAGTTTGTAATTCCACATTTGTGGAGGTAATAAGAAGCCAATTTTCTGTTCTTGCATATTATTGTTGTTGTTTTTCTATTTCTATTATGTGCTTGTGGTATTAAGGGGAGCACCCTTCATCAAATGGTATCAGAGCAAGAGTTCCTGAGTGTGTAAACAGATCGCCGACTGTGAAGCAATTTACACCAGGACCGTGGTTAGGGTTTCAGCGCGCATCACAAAAATGCCTCCACGAAGGGAACGTGGCGGAAGAGCTGATGTTGTAACACCTGAAGTTAGGGCACTGCAGAGACAAGTGCGAGCATTGAAAGAAGAGATTCATAGAGGAATGAATCTTAATGTCAGAGATGAAAGCGAGGATGAAGCTGTATAAGAATATCAAGAAGGAGAAGTCAAAATTGTGAACCAGAAGGAAGAAAGATTTTTTCGGGCCATTTCTAAGATTGGGAAAAGACCTAAGATTGAGGTTCCTACATTTTTTAGAAATCTTAACCCAGAAGAATTGATCGACTGGATCAATGAATGTGAGGAATATTTTGAGTATGAAGATGTTGAGGATCCTGATAAGGTCAAATTTTTGAAGGCCAGACTGAAAGGTCATGCGAAGATATGGTGGCAAGAGATTCAGTTGGAGTGAAATAGAAGGGGAAAGGAGAAAATCACGAGATGGGATAGGATGGTGGATAAATTGAAGTGACAGTTCATTCGTGTTGATTATGAGCTTGACCTACTAAAAAAAATGCAGAGTTTGAAGCAAGCAGGAAGATCTGTTCAGGAGTATATAGAAGAGTTCTATCGACTTCTCATCAGAACAGGCCATGCAAAAGCTGATGAGGAGAAAGTTGCCCGGTACCTTAATGGGTTAAGGCCAAGCATTCAGGAGGAGCTGAATCTAGTTTGAATGAACAATATTGAAGAGGCATACCAGTTTGCCCTAAAAGTAGAGGAAAAGCTGAACAAGAAGTTTGAGAGCAGACAAAATGGAAGAGGTCGCGGTGGATGATCTGGTGGACGGTCATATGGTGGCCGAAATGAAGATCCGAAAAAGAAGGATGAGGCCAGTAGTAGTCAAAATCAGCAAGGAAATAATTCCAATCACTTCCAGGATCAGAATAATAGAGATCAGAGAGGAAGAGGAAGAGGACAAGGATCTGGAAGAGGTGGCTTCCGTGGAACATGTTTTCACTGTGGAGAAGAAGGTCATAGGGCATTTGAATGTCATCAGCGCCAAGGCAGAATAGACAGGAGAAATGAAGGCCAGACCAGAGTTGCACATGTAGATGAAGATGCCAGATCATCAAATTCTGAAGATGCTAAAAAAGGAGAAACGTTGATTAACAGAAGAGTCCTGTTGAGTGGTGAGAATGAACCTGAGCAAAGGAGGAGCCTATTTCGCACCAGGTGCAAGTGTGAAGGTAAATGTTGTGATGTGATTATTGATAGTGGAAGCACTAACAATTTAGTGTCAGAAGAGATGGTGACAAAGTTGAAGCTCAAGAGACAGAAACACCCACATCCATATCGGATTGCCTGGGTACAGGATGACCACAAGGTCATGGTCAGTGAACAGTGCCTGGTAAAGTTCAAGATTAGCGGATACCAAGATGAGGTATTGTGTGATATCATATCTATGGATGCATGTCATATGTTGTTGGGTAGACCATGGTAGTTTGACAGATGTGCTGTACATGATGGTCGTGCGAATACCTATTCCCTAACAAAGGATGGAGTGTGACATAAGCTAAAACCATTGAAGGAGACTGAAGAAAAGGTATGTGGTAATGCAAGGATAACTTTTGTTGATGAAAAAAAATTTCTAGATGGTATGAGGCATGAGCATGTATGTTTTGCTTTAATTCCAAAAGCTGGTAAAGAGGAAGTAGAAGATGTTCGTATAGAAGTTGCAGATTTGTTTAATGAGTTTCAGGATATTGTATCCGATAACGTGCCTGATGGATTACCACCAGTCAGGAAGATCAGTCATTAGATGGACTTGATCCTAGGAGCGAGTTTGTCGAATAAGGCAGCACACAGAATTACACCTGCAGAAAGTGAAGAGTTGAACAGACAAGTACATGAACTGTTACAGAAAGGATTGATCTGTGAGAGTCTGAGTCCTTGTGCTGTACCAGCAATATTAGCACCAAAGAAGAATGGAGAGTGGAGGATGTGTACAGATTCCAGAGAAATAAACAAGATCACAATCAAGTATAAGTTTTCATTGCCACGAATGGATGATATTATGGATTGTTTGAGTGGAACTGTGTATTTCTCAAAGATAGATCTGAAGAGTGGATATCATCAGATTCAGATCAAAGAAGGAGATGAATGGAATACTGCCTTCAAGACAAAGGAAGGACTATATGAGTGGTTAGTCATGCCTTTTGGGCTAACCAATGCACCGAGCACTTTCATGCGGCTCATGAACGAGGTTCTGCAAAAATTTCTGAGTAAGTTTGTCATTGTTTACCTAGATGATATTTTGATTTTTAGCAAGACATTGGAGGAACATATGATGCATATTCGTATGGTGTTTGAGAAGTTGAGAGATGAAAAATTGTTGATTAATTTGAAGAAGTGCAATTTTTTGAAGAAAGAGTTAATGTATTTGGGATTTGTAGTTTCAGCAGAAAGTCTAAAAATGGACCCAGACAAGGTACAGGCTATCCTTGAATGGCCTACTCCAAGGAGTGCTACTGAGGTAAGATCTTTTCATGGTTTAGCTAGCTTTTACAGAAAGTTTATCAGAAATTTTAGCAGTATTTGTGGACCCTTGACTGAAACAATGAGAGGGGATAGAAAAGAGTTCAAGTGGACTAATGGGGCAGAAAAAAGTTTTCAATTGTTGAAACAAAAATTTACAGAACAACCTGTTTTAGCACTTCCAGATTTTAATAAGGTGTTTCAAGTAGATTGTGATGCTAGTGGTACTGCAATAGGAGCTGTTATGAGCCAAGAAGGTAAACCTGTTGCTTATTTCAATGAGAAGTTAAATGATGCCAAGATAAAATATTATGTCTATGATCATGAATTTTATACTATAGTTCAGGCATTAAAGAAGTGAAGACATTATCTACTTCCTAAAGAGTTTGTTTTATATACTGATCATCAAGCTTTGCAATATTTGAATAGTCAAGGAAAATTGAATCAAAGGCATTTGAAATGGGTTGAGTTTTTACAGAGTTATACATTTGTTTTGAAACACAAGAGTAGAAAGTCTAATAGGGTTGCAGATGCTCTTAGCAGAAGGTAACTATTGCTGACAGAAATGTAGATTGAAGTGGTTGGGTTCAAGGAACTGAAGAATTTGTATCCAGAAGATCCTGATTTTGGTGAAGCTTGGAAAGCTTGTACAGAACCTGTTACTCTAGACAAGACAAAATGGTTGGATTTCATCATCCAGGATGATATGCTATTCAGACGGAGTCAGTTGTGCATTCCATGAAGTTCTATGAGGGAGAATCTCATCAAGGAGAAGCATAGCGAAAGATTGGCTGGATATTTTGGTCGTGATAAAACCTTTGGTTTGGTTAGTGAGAATTATTATTGGCCACAGTTGCAGCAAGATGTGAAGAAGTTTGTACAGAGTTGCAGAGTATGTCAGATGGCGAAGGGAGTGAAGCAGAATACATGGTTGTATCAGCCATTACCCATACCAAAGAAGCCTTGGGAGGATATCAGCATGGACTTTGTTCTTGGTTTACCGAGGACTCAGCGGGGACATGATTCAATTTTTGTGGTGGTTGACAGATTTTCAAAGATGACACATTTCATTCCCTGCAAGAAGAATAATGATGCTATTCATGTAGCAGAATTGTTTTTCAGAGAAGTAGTGAGACTTCATGGTTTGCCAAAGACCATAGTTTCAGATCGGGACACTAAGTTTGTTAGATATTTCTGGCGTACATTGTGGAAGAAGTTGAAGACAGATTTGAAGTTCAGTTCATCACATCATCCACAGACTGATGGACAGACAGAGGTGGTGAATAGGAGTTTGAGAAATTTGCTGAGATGTTTGGTTGGAGATAAGCCAATAGGATGGGATTTGATTTTACCACAGGTAGAATTTGCATACAATAATTCTGTCAACAGGAGCACTGGTAAATCACCATTCCAGATTGCATATGGAAGTAGTCCAAGAAATGCATCTGAATTGAGAAAGATAGATAAAGGAGAAATAAGTAGTGCTGAAGCTGAAGATTTTGCAGAACACTTGAAGAACATCCATGAGGAGGTGAGGAAGCATATTACCAAGATGAATGCATAGTATAAGGCTAAGGCAGATGAGAAAAGGAGGCATAAGGAATTTCAGGTTGGAGATGAAGTCATGGTTCATTTGCGGAAGGAGAGATTTCCAGTTGGTACATATAACAAGCTGAAAATGAAAAAGTTTGGACCATGTAAGATATTGAAGAAGCATGATTCGGGAAATGTATATGAGGTAGAATTGCCTAGTGAGCTGAATATTTCACCAGTGTTTAACATTTTAGATTTGATAGAGTATCATGAAGGAGGTCATGAAGATGAGATTGTAGTAGCACAGTGGAGTATTCCAGCAAGTAGTCCAGATACCAAGGAGATTAAAGACATACTGGACAGTCATGTTGGCAGAAGCACAAGGAATAGGACATATGAAGAGTATTTGGTCAAATGGAAAGGATGACCTGTTGAAGATTCATCATGGCTAACAAAGGAGGAGGTTAACCGTTTTGATTTTCCTCTACACACCTAAGTCGTGACAGGGTCACTTCTCAAATTACCCCGGGTGTCTGATGCAGGAGCATCCTAGGTGTAAGAGCAATCTTGCATCACCCAAAAATATTTATATTTTTTTGTATTCAATAAGGGCTATTTTGTGTAGAGCTACTATTTATGGAAAGTTACTATTTTTGGTAATTTTCGTATGTGCTCAGAATGATCTGATTTCTTTCTTGGAGGTTCATTTTGGTCATATAAGTCTACCAGTAAATTTTCATTGCCAGATCAAGTGTATATTGGAATATATTGAAGATTTTCGGTATTGGCAGCAGGGTACAGAAACTTTGAACTCAGTTTTGAAGGCTTTAGAGGCCCTGGATGAGATCAAAAATTTGGGTGACAAGCGCTTGTGCAAGTCAAGCCTATAGAGCGCTTCGTGGTGTTTCTAAAATGGGGTTATAATAGCCGATCGGGTCAACTGGTGATGACTTATGGTCTTCGGAAGTTGGGCCACCTGAAATGGCAGAAAATAATTTTCTTCAAAATTTTTGTTCGGGTTTCAAAGGTTATCTTGAGCCGACTATGATGTAATAAAATGTAAAATAAAATAATTCTAAGTTTGGTCGGCCTTATTGGCTAAAATTCTGGAACCTTCCCAGGCGGTGGAAAATTGCCTATATAAGGAAGGTTGTATTATTGTCTTAGGCAGTTCAGAATAGTTCTGGGTAGTAGATCTGGGTATTGATTCGAGGCTTTGTCCTACAGAATATTGTAAGGGAATGCCCATGTGGCTTTGCATATTGTAATTTTAAAAATTTGTAATTCCACATTTGTGGAGGTAATAAGAAGCCAATTTTTTGTTCTTGCATATTATTGTTGTTGTTTCTCTATTTCTGTTATGTGCTTGTGGTATTAAGAGGAGCACCCTTCATCAGAAATATTAGAAAAGGTAGTAATTATTGATATATTTAAATACAAACATAGTTGAAATTCTAAACTAAATTGTTGTAAATGATTTTATCTCACATTATTTAGATAAGCATTTATTCAATGTTACTTAAATAAAACAGTTGCAAAAGTTAACTCAATAAAATCTCTCTCCATACATACATACAATATTTGAACAATGCCTATCAAATTTCAATAGTTGTCATACTCCACATAATTGTCCTTCGAAACTCTTGTGGCTCTTCGATAGCAGTTAACCTCTGAGATGTCGTTGCGCAAGGTTTAAACGTATAAAATCTGTGTTTGTTGGAGATGGGAATTATAACCCAAAAAATTTGATCGCACCACATTGTTACAATAAAGTCCGTGAAAGATTCAAGAAATTGCTCCACTTCTCTCCAATTCCCACTCTCCAAATCATACTCAATTACCCCTTCACGTCTTAAAAGAAAGAGTCTCCCAAAGGCATATAAAACTTCCAAGATACGTGGAATCCCCGGCACATTATCAATCGTAGTCCATACTCTGGTGTTGGGATCGAATCTTTGAGTCCCACCGCTCACTAAATCTATGACGTGTAAGAGTCCTCCAATAATAACACCTGAAGCAAGGCCAGCTGGGCATGGCATCGGAGGAAGAAGCTCCCATCTGTTCTCTTCTATGTCATAAACTGCTGCTCTTGCCATATCTCTTCCAAATCCTGCAACGTAAACACTTTCTTGGGCCGAGGCACAACATACGAATCTAGAAAATATATACATGCCTGGCATTCCCTTGCCTACATGCCAACAAGTAGAACAAAAATCATAGACCCATAGTACACTTCCAGTGTTACCTGTCAAAACAATCAAGACAAGTTTTGTTCTCCAACAAACCAAACGTAGACACATTGTAGGCTTAAGAGCAATTGGAATTGGGTGAAGTGTGTGCCAAGAGTCCGGTACAGGGTCATACATTGTTATTTCAGCATGACGGAGCAAACATATGAAGTTTTCAGATAGTTCAGACTCAATTATACTGTCGTAGAAACTATTATTTTCCACTATGTCCCTCCACGCTTTGCATACCTGTTTGAGAATGTTATGAAAGGGGTATGGTACCCTCATAAGGACCTCTCTAATCAATTCTTGGGGAAGTTTATTATTAATTGAATCCATTGGTATAAGAAGTAGAGAAATCAAAATCCACATATACTTGTAAACAACACTATACAGTCCTGAGGTCACCTTGGAAGCAGTGGGATGAATAGCTTTTAAAGGCATAAAATAATGAAACTAGTAGAGGAAAGGAAGATGAAGGGGCTTCACCCTTTGGGCTTCTATAGCCAGCTGCAAGTATTCCTGACTAGTTGTTTAATTTGATGTATCATTTACTCTTCTGTTATGTGACTGGTCTTGTTTATACTATGCATTTAATTACGTTATTAGTTCTTGCCTTAGCTCCCCCAATTCAATTAATTTGTGTCTTGAAAATTGTGATAAAAAACTATAAACTTAAGTCCAAACTCATTTATTTATTAAAATTTATTTTTACATTTTTATGATTGACTGTAGTCATTTTTTCTGGGTTTTAATTTTCTTTTATTTTAAAAAAAACTTTCGTAATCAATTGTGATCATGAAATGTTTATTAACCAAGTGGAAATTTTGCATTCAAATTTCCTGTTTCAAAGAGCTTGTCAGTTGTGTTATATTTAATTACCTATCAGTTGCATTATTGTTACATTAATTCAATTTACTGTAGTAACCTGTGAGCTTTCAATTTACCTTTTTAATAGAAGCATAACAAAGTAAAGGCAAATCAAAACTTATGGTAACTCTCATCCACAAATTCAAGAGAAATTAAAGAAATGAAAAGCCTGCCCAACCACTCGATCTGGGACCTGAAATGCCTTGTATCCGAATTTGCAGGTAAGTAATCTTTACAATAGCTGAAAATGTTGCAAAGATAGGTTTGTGAGATCTCTTTTTGATTTTTATTTTTCCAAAACCAATGTGAAACTTTTAGAAATTAAATATTCTGCAAACTAATTTTGTGGAACAATTTAACTGCATCTAATATATGCTTGCTAGGTTTTTAGAATATTTGCGGTGAATAATGGCCGGTATCGTATTTTTGTCATCCATTTCATCAGCAGCTTCTACCAAAAATGAATGGCAGTTCACAGTATATATAGAAATGTTGGAAATGGAAGATAGATGTTAGGATTTTAGGTGGGTTTAAAAGAGTCTTCGAAACTGTGACAATTTTATGGCATGATACCCCTGTTTAAATAGAAGGGGTTCTAAACAAACTATTTTCCTTCTCCCGTAGATTGTAGAGCTAGAGACTGCAAGCCCCCTTACTTAATATACAAAAGAAAGAGAATAATACGTGGGGTTCTTAGTTTTTCTACATTTAGTATACGAATTTTCAGTTTGAGCTAATAAATTTGCTTTAAACCACATGATTTTCTCCTATTGCTAAGCACTTCTAAAGAAGGATTTTACTAGCTGTAGATTGAAATTGTGCATTATTACCAAGAAAGAAGACTCTTAAGTGAAGTGAAATTTCTATCAATTGTTAGTTATAAATTCTAGATCTTATGTACAGCTGGATGACCTTTTTCTTCATCAGTTATTTTAAATCAGCTTTCCTGAGATGTCTGAATTGAAACCTGATATTCCTAGATTTTTCTATCTTTTGAATCATCACTTACAAAGGCAGTATATTGCCAGTGCCAGAAGCATTGCATCTAGCTACATTATGTTGGAACCTCCATTGGAAGGCACAACAGTTTATTGTCTCTTAAACCTATGTTAATTTTCTATTGCGATTAAGCTTGGTGCTGAATCCAACCTTTTCTTTTTCACAGTTAGTTATATGCAGAACCTTGAATTATTTACCACTTGAAATGGGTATTTTGAAATTTTTGAGTCTTAGTTTCTTCATTTTTTTCTATATTTATCTTGAGATTGTGGTCATTGAGCTTGCACTAATAGCAAATGTTCTCAGAATAATTATTCACAATCGAGAAGAAGGAACAGGATAATAGACTTGATATTTGGAGCTTGGGAGTTTTGTGTTATGAGTTCCTCTCTGGTGTTCATCCATTTGCAGAAAAGAATCACTTTAACACTTAGAAAAGGTTAGAGATCCTTGTGTAACTCTTGTCAAGTGCAATGTTCATTTTAAGATCCTAAATATCATTTCCAATTTACATGTTTATGTCTATTAGAATAAACTAAAGCTTGTCTAGTTAGGGGTATCCAAGGCTCGCATTGGCCTTTGATTGGGTCTAAAAATGACGCAGAATTTCCAAAGTTGATTTGAAGTACTCTCCAAGACCAATAGTTTAACTCGTGGCATTCTATGTTAATAAAAGACTCCAATATACAAAACTGAGACAGTTTGCATTTAAATCAAATGATAATTGGTGTGTTAGGTTAATTTTTAATATAATATAATATGATGCAATAAGTATCATGCAAGTTCATCAAGATTTTTCTCCCTAATGACCATGAAATCTCATTCTTGGTGGTCGAAATTGAGCAGCCAAAAAAACTCACCTCACAGGGAATATAATATTATGAATTTTCAAGTCAAATAGGTTGATACAAGCTACACTTCTATAGCACTGGAAACTTTTCCTTCATTTTCAAATGTTGGATGATGCATGTTTTTGATAGAAAAAGCAGCAAGAGGGTGCTGGCCCGTGGGACAAAAGGACTAGAAGCACATTAATAGCACATTAATGGCACCAATCAAAGCAGATAAAATAGTTTAACAGCAAAATCACCAAGTCTAATTTGCCCCTATAAAAAACATAGATCACAATACTAATCAAAAGGATTAAACTAGAGTACTTAAAATGAAGAGCAACAGTTAAAATAATAGTCATAAGCCACGCAGGGCTGAACCAAAAGCTAGCTAAAAAAACTTTAACCCCAAAGGCAAAATAGGGGAACCGAAGGCCATGCCCAATCAAATATAACCAGCTCATGACCACCAACAGTTAGTTCTTCCCACCCAAATACTTAGACATCAGGGTCCTAGTCCACTCCTCCTGCAGGAACAGAAAAAGATCCTTGTTATCCTCGTCCGCTTCCAGACTGCCGCCCGCCAGCTTTCCCTGCACATTACAGAGGGTCATAGCCGAAGCATGCGTGACCTTTAGGGAAAATTTGTTAGTCATCATGCAGTGATGCTTTAGTTCTTACATATTCTTTTTGATGTCCACGATCTCCTTGTCCATTTCAGAGAACCTCATCTTGAGAGTGCCTTTAAAATTGTTTTTGTCAGCTAGAACCCCGAAATTGTACTCAGAGGTTGGGGGCTTATCCTGGGGATCATGAAAAGGACTCAAGGGTGGGGTGGGGTTACGGGGGATTCCCATGGAATGTTGGATGTTGGGCGGGGGAGTGTTACCAGTCCTAATAGGACTCATGTGATCTTTTGAGGACCCTTTTATGGACTCAGTGGTGTGAGAGTTTTTTTCAAACAGGGACCACTCTCTAGAGGCCGCTTCCATCATCCTAGTTTTACACTACTCCTTGACAATTCTATTAGACCTTCTGTGACCTGAGCCACTCAAGTCAACCTCTTGGTTAACCTGACTCTCCATCATTCTCTATTTTTTGGGCCTTTGATCGGTCTCAGGAGTACTGTCAGCCTCCTTTCGATCTTTGTTTTCCACGGACTCAGAGACATGAGACTCCTCCTGACCCTCCTGCCTATTGAAAGGGTTTTTGACACATTTTTTGTGGTTTCTACCCTCCTTAACACCCAACATAGACTCCTGGATAACCTGGACAGACTGGGAGGTGGAATGAATGGGAATTTTAATTTTGGTTGGGGACTCCTCCTGGGGCATCTCTTGGATAATCGGGGGGGGGGGTTTGGGGCCCTGGGTAGATAGCCTTATGGAAGTGGTAAATGTAGAGAAGGAGGCCCTGATGGAGGATAGGGATTGATTTATCAGGGTTGTCCTTAATATCAAGGATATTACTCTCTATGGAATGCAGCAGATAGAAGGGTATAGAAATTAAATCCTTATTTCTAATATGATTCAGGAACGGTAAGTGGTAGTAGTAGAAAATAGTGAACTTACCTTCTAGCGTAAAATACTTCATGATAATGAGGCATATCTTTGGCCAGAAGTCCGGAAGCTCTTCCTTGTTAAAACCCCCTTGTTTCTTCACCGGATTATCACCTTCCTTGAAAAACTAGTTTAGGCTGGTAGGGTCGGGAGTCCAACTGGTTTTTTTGTATTTGCTCCCCTCCATTGAGAGGCCCATCACCTTTGCAATGACCTCTTCGTTAAGCTGGAAATGAATATCCCCAACTGAGACACTTCTGTTGTTCCAGGATGAGATGAATTGTTTGGAGTTTCGCTCATCATGCCCACCTTTCATTCTCTCCACAAAACCCCAAATGCCTCTTTCTTTGCAATAGTGGGTCACCAAGGTATCAAAGGTGAAAGCTTCATCGATCTTGTCAGGTTCGATGCAAAGAGTGTTGCCTCCCATCTCTAAACTCTACTCGTCCTGTGCCAGAATATCCTGAGAACCTAAGAGCTGAGCTTCTTGGCAGATCATAAAAAACCACTTGTTTTTGCGTGGCCATTTCAAGGAAAGAGTATACTTAAAATGCTGGCCTTGGGTGAAATGTTGGGAAATGGGCTCCGTACTGCCAAATCTAATGGATCTCCAGGTGCCATTAATAGCAATAATGCTAGGAGCGCACTTGCTATCCTTATTAGCCAAGTAAGCCCTCCGATTCAGATATTTCTCTCTCCACATGTTTGAAGAGTAATGACAATTCTTTATGGGGTTTTGGGTTCTCTTTTTCATAAATAGAAAAATTGCTTGAACACGCCAACAAGTGATCTAGGAAGGATTCAAAATGAATATGATAGCTTGGCTCATTTTAAATTGTAATGTTCGTTTCTCCTCCGATGAGTTGCTAAGTCACCGTAGGTAAATCACTGACCACCCTCCAACTATTAAGTTTGAGTTGCTTTAGGCCAATGGCTTCCATCGAGTCAGCCACCGAATTCCCCTCTCTGTATGTGTGTCTAATGGTCATACACTGGAAGCTATTGGGCAGCTCACGGATCTCCAGCATAATAGATCTGACCCACCACCCTGCATTAGTTCCACTTCTGACAGCTTCAACAATCACTTTGGAATCCCCCTCAATTTCTAGCAACCTGATGTTCTTTTGGTTTGCAAATTTAATCCCCCAAAGAAGAATCATTCCCTCTGCTTGGGTTATAGTGTAGTTATTTAGCGGCCCAACATAAGCCAACAAGCAAGTGCCTTTATGATCTCTGAGAACACCACCCCCACCTTGGCCAAGATTATTTGCAGCCCCATCAAAGTTTAATTTGGTCCATTCTCTAAGGGGAGTGGTCCATCTGGTAGCTTTCCTAGCTATCCATTTAGCATCATCAAACCTAGAAAAACCAGCTAGGAGATTCCATCTGTCAGCAATTCTAACCTCCCAAGCATCAGGAGGAGAACAAGGAAGCTTCCACTTAGCCACCCTGGCATTTTCACATAGGAACTTAGTTCCAATATGGAGACAAGTCTCAGGTTGGTTACTAGTCTCCCCGAAGATCCTGTTGTTCCTTTCCTTCCAAATGGTCCAGCAGAAGTGAGGGGGTAGCATACGCCAAAGGAGTTGGAGGAGGGGATGATTGGAGGGAGATCTCCAATTATTAAATTGATTTACATCTCTGCCTAGGACCCATGAGATACCCAAATTTCCAATCACCTCCTACCAGATACTGGTGGCATACTCATAGTGGATGAATAGGTGATTCACCGTTTCCTCCTCCTTCTTACATAGGACACACCTGTTCGCCAAGGAGAAGCCCCTCTTTATAAGATTATCCTAGGTTAGGACCTTACCATGCATGAGATTCCACCAGAAGATATTGATTTTCAGCATGAGCTGAGGGATCGACACCTTCTTCCAGTCCTTCATGTTATTCTCCTCCTTCTGAAGCAGATTATAAGAAGATTTAACTAAGAAGGTACTAGCCTGGGTAGGGGCCTAGATAATGAAGTCATCTAGCCCCGAGATTCTAATTATGGTCAAGTTTTCCATGAGATCCTTGGCCAAATGTTGGAGGTACAGTCTGTCCCTTATCAAATTAGGTATATCCTTCCAGTCCCTACCAGTGATGTAGTTGGAGGCTCTGCAACCAAGGACAGGTCTGAGGTAATCCATAAGAGACTTGAATCTGCATCCCAGGTTAGGTAGGTTTAGGATCCAGTGGTCATTCCATAATCTAATGGATCTCCCATTTCCAATTTTCCAAAAAGCTTTAGACAGGAGGGTTTTCCATTTACAGATGTTCATCCAGAGTTTGGATCCACTTGGGAGGTCACTATCATGGTACATCCTCCCAAAGGGATGCCCTTGGAGGTACTTTGCTCCCATTATTCTGCACCAGTCCACTTTTCCTTCTATGAGTTTCCATGCCACTTTCGTGGTAAAGGCTTTGTTAATTAAACCAATTTTTTGTTGGATGATGCATGTTATACCCACTGAATGATAGGATTCAAGTGAGATATGCTCATTTTAAGTCAATGTGATTTTGTATTTGTATCCATGACCTCATCTCAAATTCTGAAAAAAATGAACTAGAAAAGAAATGGAATAATTAAAAATCCAAAAATTTACCATGGTTGATGCTAATTCTTATTGTAATTTTGTTTAAATTAGGTGATTTTGCATAGGGAACTATAGATGCAGTCCATGTTTTCTATTTCAATTTGCAATAGGGACAAAATAGCTTGAATCATAGTTGAAGATTGTCGATCAATTCCAAATGGTGTCATAAACTAAAGTATTTTTAAGTGCTTTATGGCAGACAGTAGAGAGTCTCTTAAATGTCAAATGACATTAAAATATTTTAAAATTTTGACTATAGACAAGTTAGATTAGAATGATATATTCAAGACCAAAACCATTTGGCCCTACACCATCTCCAAGATTATATTTTGAAAACCACTATCTATTAAGCGCTTAAGGTTTTCAGAGTCCATAAGATTGACTCTTGAGTAAAAAGCTCTTGAAAAATATTATAAACAATGTTTCCAAAAAGCTTCTATTCAATTGCTATCCACTCATCCAGTAGCTTACTCTATCTGGGAGCCAAATTTGAATGAAAACACAAGGTGATTAATAATTATACTATTATTGAGACAAGTTGTCTACAGAAACTTTAAAGTCTGTATCACACAATCTCTTTGTCAAATACACACTTTTAGATTGAAAATTAAAGCATTTTGAACTGTCTATTCTTATAGATCCAATGCTTGAAATTGAAATTGATAATGAAATCCAAACCTACATTTGGAAGATGGCATAAGATATAAGTACAAACTCCTTGATCCAATGCTTGAAAAGGAAGGGATCCCAATACAAATTCTATACATCACTAATACTTAAGGAGAAAATAGTTTAAGCATTTGCAGAAGAATTTGACAAAATTCCAAAAATCACCAGTACATAATCAGTTTTTACTTTTTAAAGACAAAGGACACTCCATTATTGTTTCCATGTCTTCCTTTCTATACTTAGAAAATACAAATTGAAGAAACTTAGAAATAAATAATATTGTGAAAAAGATTACATTTCCCTGACAGAAATTGAGCAAGATAGCTTGATTGTTATTTCCAATTGTAATATAATTTAAATGAATTGAAACAATGTGTCCTCCTTGGTTGAACCATCTTACAATATGGGTAGATTCAAAAATCAAGTTTTTCAGATTGGATGATCTTGAACCATAGGAGAGAGCAACAATTTTGACTATGTTGGTGATCTTTTTCCCCAAAGGTAAGCTTGGCATTAGGATTGACAGGGCTAGTGTCACATTCACTCAACACTCCAAAACTGACAGGAAAAAGGGCCAACTGACAAGGATCAAAGAGAGATCCTTCTGCACTTTGAGCTCCACATCACTCAGGCAGGTATACCTCATCTGCACACACATATTTACTTATGTCACTCTACAGGCCTGAAGGTAACTGACTGTGGAATGGTTCTCAAACTCTTCTAGGTATCCTGTACCTCAATGAAGCCAATATCTTATGCAATAGCCCAACTTGCATGGAGTGAGTATGAAAACTAGATACCTACACTAACAACATGAAAGGGAAAAAGAATTGATTTAAAGATGCAGGAAATAGCCAAAACCCATCAAACATTGGACTCAACTGAATATACTAATCCTTGATCAGTGCCATTATCCATTGGGTAGCACATCAAATGCAAGTATAGAGACATGAACCAACTACTGTGAAAGACTCAAAGCCATAAATACAACTATTCCAACCCATCCACTACTTATAAAATCCTTCTGTAGACAACCAAACTGAATCTATGCCCTATCTAAAGTATATTTCACTTGATCCTAGATCAAGAACTAAATACTAGAACATATGCAGAGGCAACCCAATGCAATAGATCAGAAAATCCAAAAATCATATGACTGACACCAAGGAGAGACTTGAAAGCTTGAAGCAATTGTATTAAGTATGATGAGGCATGTACATGTCTATACCAGAAAATGAGACTATCACTTCAATAACCTGCAAAGGATTTCCAAAAATTCTATTCAGCCTCCTACAATGCGACAGAATTCTTCACTTCCCACAGGAACCAGAACAGAATGGAACCCCTACAAGGTCAAAAATTTGACCCTTTATACCACTAGCTACCATGGGAACCCAAAACGGGTCGCAACAAGCTATAGACAGCTAGGGCATAGCCTTAGGGTCTCACCCAACAGTCACAAAATTTACTGCAAAAACACCTCAAGCCAAGACTGTCCTTCACCAGGTACCAAATCAACCTTTGCAATTAACCGCATAGACCCTGGACCACACTGTGAACGACAACCAATCACTTCTCACCAAACAGGGTCACTTCTGCATTGAAAAATAGTCCTTTCTGGTCCCTGGAAACGTCTCTAAGATTTGAATTTGAACACCAATGGCTAAGTCATGGTGCCAGCAGCACATTAGCGGTCACGATTCGATTAGAGATCGGCAATAAGTCCTGACTGTAGATCTCTTCATCTTTCCCGGGCTTCAGATCTTAACCCATCAAGCACCTCAGGTCAACATTCCGTGAATTGGTGACAAGGCAAAATCCCAGTCGCCGAATGAAAAGCTTAACTCCAATTGAATCCTGCGAACACATGACTACACGTGTTGAAAATGCCACTTAAGTCATCTGGCAAATTGGTGACAAAGGAACTTTTGCCAATTCGTGGAAAGAATAGCGCTGCCGCCAAATTATCCCGGGAACCCATGACAAGAAGCAAATTTGTCAGGCCACTAAACTTTATCCACTCCGCTAAACCCCAGACCCCACCATTAGCTCCACAACTGCGATGCATGACACCACCTTTCGCCACACCACAGACCTGGGCCCGCCATACGCCACATGTCACACCTCCACTCGTAGCAACTACCGAGTCACCTCTACCACAGGACCCACACTTACAAGCCTTCAAAATCGAATGGTGAGCGCATGATCGCAAGGGGTCTGACACCTCCCATGAGATCATGCGCCAACCACTAGATCTACCATGCCATCCTCTCCATTGAATCACTCAGGCCCACCAAACAGCCACAAACAGGCCCCAGGACACATGGCATCCTGTCGCATGATCGCATAGCCCGAAAATGGGCTATACGAACATGCGACCACCCACAAACTGCTATCATAACCACCACCACCACCCATCGGCCAATAGAACACTGCCACCGCACGCGGAAGATGCCCCATCACCCACTACCGGGCCCAAGGGACACATGGCAAGCGGTTGCATGATTGCATAGCCAAAAACTGGGCTATGCAACCATGCAACAACCAATCACAGGCTGCCACATTTCCACCTCTGGGACCACCAACAAAGAAGCCACCAACTACCAAGAATCAAGACCCACGCAGACAGATGGCAAGCGGTCGCATGATCGCATGTCAGAAAAGTCTGAAATGCGGCCATGCGATGACCAATAAGAACGTGCCATCTATCCCCCCTCCGACACCGAGCCCACTTCACCGAGGTAACACTGGAAACAAACAAGATCAACGATAGGTGCATGATCACATGGGAAAATAATATTACATGTGATCACACACTGACCATTGATCTCCTTCCTCTACCGCTTTGAAGAAACCAGCCCCACATCGTCGCACTTGTGCGCTTAAGACAAAGAAGACCGCTAAGCAGCTGATCAGGAACTAGGACCCACATGGCTAGGTGGCAAGCGGTTGTAGGATCACATGTCAAAAAAGTCTGACATGTGGCCATGTGATAACCAATCAGGAAGAGCCTGGACCCACCACACGTCAGACTTGCGCAGTTAGGAAATGCTAGTAAACAGGGAACTAGCGCGAGGTTGAAAACACACAATGTTTTCGATGAAAGAGGATCGAAAACACACAGTTTTTGATAGACCGAAAGATAAGCGCACAAAAGCAGGAAGCACAGGGTCAAAAACAATGGAGGCTGAAAACACGCAGACCGAAAATATCATGGACTTTTGAAAACACTCTGGGTTTTCGACACTATGGCAGATTTTAAAGTTTGTTTCCCGCGGACCTTAGAAATTGAAAATCTTTCTAGGTTTTGCAAAGTAGGAGATGTGACATGGGTTGAAGCAAGGTGACAACACAAGGAGCATAGGGAAAGATGCAAACCATGAAACATTTGCAGGGAGGAGGCCATTTTCATAGGATTTTTGCATGACAGAAAAATAGCCTAATAGTGGCTCTAGTTGGGGATGCATGCCTCCTGCAGGCATGGAAAGGATTCAAAATCATTGGGAGAGCAGACCAACCACTCGACAAAAATAGGGAACACAAAAAATGTAGCGAACAGGAAGGAAAAGCAACACACAACAGGGAAGGCAAAGATATTTACAGAATGTACATTTTTACAAAAACCTGCAGCAACAAACATGAGTTAATTCCTGCCTCTGTCAAAAATTTGATTTTCATTTCTTCCTGCATGAGGCACACCAGACATTTTGTTTTCACTTGTCTCCATAGGCCTATCAACATATTCAACCAGAAAATCAGGAAGAACAAAGAAGCTTTCTTCACAGTGCATGTAAAAACTTTCGGCACTCTCTTCTCCTTGCTCACTATGAAGAAACAAATCAGTATACCCATGAACAACACCATTAGATAAGAACCTATTCCTCTCCACTGATTCATGTATACCACAAATTAGAAACACAAAGAACTCATACTCTGCCTGCTGAAAGGCCTCATCTAGACCCTGTCTTTGCATTTCCACAGGTGCAACCGGCTGGACCTCAAATCAAAAGTCAGATTGATACCCACAGCTGGAAAATGGGCATCCTGATTCAATTGAATTTGAGACCTCCATGTGTTCTTCAAATAGAGGATTGATTATTCCATGCAATGCACCATGTTGAACATCATGACAGAAAATGGGCTGATAATCAAATTCTTCATCATATAAAGCATTAGAAAATACTTTAAAATCAGCACCCATCTCAACCTCATGGAAACCCACAGCACATGAAGAAAAATCAGAACCATATGAAGACTCACTGATATCACATTCAAACACCACTTCCTTGTCTTCATACTCCTCACTGAAGGAGTGTTCACTTCCACCATTACTCTCTTCCTTCCATGCCCCATCTGATTCACATGAGGACACATCAGCATCACTGCCTTCATCATCCTCACCTGAATAGCCACTACAATCATACTCAAACATTTCTGAATAAATGGAAGATCATGCACACCTTGACCTTGATTCTTGTTCACTTCCACAATCTGAATACTCCCATGACAAAGATTCATCAGAAGAAGTATCCTCAGCACTAGAAATGGATTGCTCTGGAATACAGCTTTCATTGCCCTTTTGCTGACAGTCTCTTTGCAACCTTTTCCATTCATTATCATCAGCAAATTCCTCTAAAAACATCCACTTGAACTCAGCCAAAGAATAAATGCATTTCAGGGGAAAATTTAGATACCAATTAGATGTAACTCCCTTGAGGGATCTCCCAAAAAATATCATGCTCACATCCTCATCCAAAATATGATATTCTATAATGAATCTATAGAATGCTAGGACATGTCTGACTGCTGAATCACACTTACAATAAAAGGCAGGAATCAAACCCAAAAGCTCACTAGGAAAAGAGTGAGGGGACTTTGGAAGAGCATAATTCAAAGGCCTATCCAACCTGAGAAAACCCAGCAGCCTAGATTGACTTTTCCCCTAATTTTCCATTTGATTAAATGCAAGATGAGAGCCACTCATCTTATTTCAGTCTTCCCTTTATACTAGCACTAAATACTTGATAGAGAAACATTATAATCATAAATACCTGAAAGTTTTGTAGCAGAAAAATTTGTTGACTGGAAGGCAGGGCAGATCTTGAGCTCACCATGGAACTCCATCAAATTTTGCAATGTAGAGCTACTCCCAACCAATACAAAACTCCAAGTAACTCACTATTTATCAAAAGGAACACTGATCAAATAGAGACAAATCAGAGCTGCCACTCACAACTAGGTGAGAAAATTTTGCAAATGCTTTGTTTTGTATTTGACTCTTTTCTAGACTCTCCCCAGTGGAGTTGCCATCTTGTTGGTGACTCGGATGGGCAAATCAATCTGGTCAATAAAGATTTTGACTACTTCAATATAACTACAACCAGAGATTCTAACAGATAAACTTCCTTTTCATGTTCTCCCCAGCAGAGTCACCATCTTGTTGGTGATCTTTTTCCCCAAAGATCAGCTTGGCATTAGGATTGATAGGGCTAGTGTCACATTCACTCAACACTCCAAAACTGAGAAGAAAAAGGGCCAACTAAGAAGGATCAAAGAGAGATCCTTCTGCACTTTGAGCTCCACATCACTCAGGTGGGTATACCTCATCTGCACACACATATTTACTTATGTCACTCTACAGGCCTGTAGGTAACTAACTATGGAATGGTTCTCAAACTCTTCTAGGTATCCTGTACCTCAATGAAGCTAATATCTCATGCAATAGCCCAACTTGCATAGAGTGAGTATAAAAACTAGATACCTACACTAACAACATGAAAGGGAAAAAGAATTGATTTAAAGATGCAGGAAATAGCCAAAACCCATCAAACATTGGACTCAACTGAATATACTAATCCTTGATCAGTGCCATTATCGATTGGGCAGCACATCAAATGCAAGTATAGAGACATGAACCAACTACTGTCAAAGACTCAAAGCCATAAATACAACTATTCCAACCCATCCACTACTTATAAAATCCTTCTGTAGACAACCAAACTGAATCTATGCCCTATCTGAAGTATATTTCACTTGATCCTAGATCAAGAACTAAAGACTAGAACATATGTAGAGGTAGCCCAATGCAATGGATCAGAAAATCCAAAACTCATATGACTGACACCAAGGAGAGACTTGAAAGCTTGAAGCAATTGTATTAAGTATGAGGAGGCATGTACATGTCTATACCAAAAAATGAGACTATCACTTCAATAACCTATATCCTGGATATCTGAATCAAGTCAATAAGAACCTTGGGTATCTGAATCAAGTCAATAAGAACCAGTAGAAACACCTCAGTAGAAATCAGAACCACCTCAATAATGAAGGAAGGAGTAAAGAATAATAGAAAACCTATACCAAAGAATAATAACCTATACCGGAACCAGAAAAAATCTCCCCCAGTTTGCATCAAGGGAAAATAAAATCACTACTAAGCAAGACAAAAAAGGACTGTGAAGAAGAAGTAGTCACCTCTCACAGACTCCCCCACAACAAGAAACTTAGTGCAACAGAGAGTGAGAGACAACTCCCAATTGTGTGCGGAGTTGTTCAAAAGAAGCTCAGAGAAGAGGTTTAGTAAAAATATTAGCCACCTGTGCCTGAGTAGAAACATAAACCAACTTGAACTCATTTTCTAGTACATGATCACGTAAAAAATGAAGTTTGATGGCCACATGTTTGGTATGAGAGTGCATAACTAGATTTTTACTTAACTGAATGGCACTCATATTATCACACATGATAGAAATAGGCTTAGGGATCTGAATACCAAGATCAGATAGTTGATACGTCATCCAAATTAACTAAGTACAATAGGTTGTAGCAGCAATATATTCAGATTCACAATTAGATAAAGTAACATAGTCTTGTTTCTTACTATGTCAAGCAACCAAATGATTACCTAAGAAAAATGCAACACCACTAGTGCTCTTTTTGTCATCCAACCCACCCCAATCTCTGTCAGTATATCTAAGAAAAGTGAAATCATCATTATGTGGATACCATAAACCAAAATCAAGAGTACCTTGAATGTACTTAAAAATATGAGTAATAGCATTAAGATGAGATTGTTTTGGAGCAGATTGAAATCGAGACACCAAAAAAATGGCTTGCATTAGATCTGGTCTAGATGTTGTAAGATATAACATATTACCAATCATTGATCTGTATGAAGTTTGATCCACTGGAGGTGAATCATCATCTTTAACAAGTTTGCACCCTATTTCCATAGGTGTGCTGATAGATCTACAATCAGTCAGGTTAAATTTCTTTAACATTTCTTTGGAATATTTTGTTTGAGATAAGAATAAACCATGCTCAAGCTGTCACTTGTAAACCAAGAAATAATGTCAGTTCACCCAAAAGAGACATTTCAAATTCAGATTCCATGATGTCAGAAAAATGCTTTGACAATTCATCATTAGTAGAGCCAAAAATAATATCATCCACATAGAATTCCACAGCTAAGATATCTCCATTAACATTTTTAATATATAAAGTGTTGTTTGCACTACCACGAGTAAAACCATTTGTAGTAAGATGCTTGTCTAGTCTAGAATACCAAGCTTGGGGAGCTTGTTTTAAGCCATATAATGCCTTTTTAAGATGATATACATAATCAGGTTTATCAGATGACTCAAACCCTTCTGGTTGTTCCATATAGACTTCTTCATCAAGATAACCATTTAAAAAAGTAGTTTTAACATCCATTTGATAAATAGTAAACTTTTTGTAACTAGCATATGCAAGAAAGATTCTAAAGATTCTAACCTTGCAACCAATGCAAAAGTTTCACCAAAATCAATACCTTCCTCTTGACCATAACCTTTACACACAAATCTGGCTTTATTTCTTACTACTTTTCCATCTTCATTTAGTTTATTTCTAAAAATCCATTTCCCACATATAACATTCTTGTTGCCGGGTCTAGGGACAATTTCCCATGTTTGATTTTTCTCAATCTGGTTTATTTCATCTTTCATAACATTCATCCAGCAAGGTTTTGTCAAAGCTTCGGTCACAATTTTTGGTTCAAAATTTGATAATAGACAAAAATGTTTTGCAATATGAGCATGCTCACCAATTTTGGCTTTTCTTCTAGTTAGAATTCCTCCCTCTATATCTCCAATGACTTGAGACTCGGGATGTCATTTTGTTATAATTCTAGGAGTCTTTAAAGGAATTTTTATTTCTTGAGAGTTTGAACAATGTTCTTGATCACTATGATCAGAAAGTTCTTGACTATCATTATCGGAGTTTTGATGATCACAAGGTACATGTTCTCTTCTTTGTAAATAATCTTCTTCAACACAACTTTCAG
Source organism: Chamaecyparis obtusa (assembly GCA_027943335.1). NCBI lineage: Eukaryota > Viridiplantae > Streptophyta > Pinopsida > Cupressales > Cupressaceae > Chamaecyparis > Chamaecyparis obtusa. The sequence goes on along the minus strand of BSBK01007112.1, from coordinate 90,591 downwards.
TGGTATTGTTCAATAAAGAGCTTTCATCAAAAATCACATTTATTTCTTGAATGACTTTATTCGGCCTTGTATTGTAACATTTGAAGGCTTTAATTTGTGTAGAGTATCCACCAAAATTACCCTCATCAAACCTGGAGTTTAAACTATCTAACAAATCATTATCCTTTTTAATAAAACATTTACAGCCAAAAATTTTAAAATTCTTAACATTAGCAGTTTTTCCATGCCAAAGTTCATAAGGAGTATATAATGTTCTTACTTGGATTTGAGCCCTATTGAGAATATATACAGTTGTATGAGCAACTTCTTTCCAGAATTTATTAGATAGTTTTTCTTCATTCAACATAGTCCTAGCCATTTCTTTAATTGTCCTGATTTTCCTTTCCACAACACCATTTTGTTGTGGTGTATGATCAGTTGAAAACTTCTCTTAATACCATATTTTTCACAATACTCTATGAATTCTTGAGAGATGAATTCTCCATGTCTGTCAGACCGTAAACATTTCAAGTTTAGATAAGTTTCCCTTTCAACCATTTTCCTGAATATTTTGAAGCGTGCAAAAGCTTCAGATTTATGTTCCAAAAAAGTTACCCAGACCATCCTTGAATAATCATCTACAAATAGCATGAAATATCTTTCACCATTTAGGGATGGAGTTTTGGTTGGACCACAAAGATCAGTATGAACAATTTCTAGAGGTCTATTAGACAAGTACTCTTTGGTTTTGAAAGATGTTCTGGTTTGTTTACCTTTAACACGCTCTTCAAAAACTTTAGTTGGTTTGCTAATTAGGGGTAAACCTCTAACCTTTTTGTTCTTGCCGATCCTAGCAAGATTATCAAAATTTAAGTGACCCAATCTCTTATGCCATAACCAATTTTCTTCCACTTGACTTACAAGACAAGTATTAATTAGTGAAGATTCTTTAACAGTAGAATCAATTAGATTATAAAGATTTCCTCCTGTTCTTAAACCACTAGCAACAACTTTGTTTTTACTCTTGATAAGACATCCTTTAGCATTAAAAGAAATTGAATATCCACAGTCACAAATCTAATTGACACTTAGAAGATTGTGTTTTAGTCCTTCTACATAATAAACATCATGAATGGGTGTATCTATATAAGAACTCTTGAACCACGACCAGTGATATAAGCACCTGAGTTGTCTCCAAACTAAACAAATCATACATCAAAATCTTCTAAAATTTTAAACTTTCTTTTATAGCCTGTCATATGATGAGAACAATCGTTGTCCAAAACCAAAGTAGCAGATTTATGGGCAAATAAAGTTGTTTCAATAATTAGGGACTTTTCAATAGGTTTCCATACTTGTTTAGATTTTAAATGAAGTTTACACTTATTAGCAAAGTGTCCATAATGAAAACATTTGAAGCATTTGATTAGGTTCTTGAAACCATACCTTTGTTTGTTCATCTCACAGTTGAATGCTTTATGACCAAAAAGATCGCAGTTGAAACAATAACTTTTAAAATAACTTAAACTCTGATTTGAAGATTTTCCTTTAACATTTAATTCAGCTTGTTCAATCTGATTTTGTAACAAAATCAGTTTCTTTTCCTTTTCAACAAGAGATTGTTTTTGATTCTCAAGAAGCTGATTTGCTTTTTCTAAATCAGTTTGCAATATTTTATTCTCTCTTTCAAATTCTAATATCAATTTCTTTTGCTTCTTCAGTTCTTGCAAAGAACAAAGAAGTTCCTTTTCAAGATCAATATCTTCATTTGAATCAGATAAGGGTTCCAATTTTTTAGATTCCAAATTAGGAACATTGATTATTTCAGCCATGAATGATACTTCTCCTTCTTCTTCAGAATCATTTAATTCCTCACTTGAATCCTCTTTTGACAAAAGACTCTCTTGTTGAAGTTCTTCAACCTCTGATTTTGATTCCAAGGTTTCCATCTTGAAAATTTTTTAGTTTTCTCATTATTATCATCTTGATCAGCATAAGGACATTTTGTAGCAAAGTGTCCTAATTGACCACAACCAAAACACTTAGGTTTTCCTTGATATTTCTTTCTCATTTTTTTGACTAACAATGCTTCTAGGGCACTTGTTAAATCTGTATCACTTTCATCTAGTTTCTCAGCCTTAAAGGCTATTTCTTCGGATGTAGAAGTAGCTTGGTTGCTGATTCTCATCTCATATGCAGTCAAGATTCCTTGCAACTGATGTAAGGTCATTTTAGAAAAATGTTTCTTTTCTTCTAAGGTAGAGATCTTAGTTTCAAATCTAGGTAGAATAGTTCAAACTACCTTTGAAATAATATCATGTTCTTCAATTGTCTCTCCTAATCCCCTTCTAGAATTTACTACGTCATCAATACGTAAAAAATAAGCAGCTATACTTTCATCCTCACTCATCTTCAAATTATCAAACTGATTTTTTAACGTTATCAATTTTGATTCCTTAACTTTCTCATCACCTTGATAAATGGTTTCCAACTTTTCTCAGATGTCATTAGTAGATTTATAGTACATGATTTTAACAAACACATCTTTAGTAAGACCAAAAAGAATATAAATTTTTGCTCTTTTGTCAAGTTCATACTTGGTTTTATCATCAAGATCTATAGGTACAACATTAGGAACAATATACTTTTTTGCAACTACTTCCCACATATTAATATCTAAAGAATTAATGAATGCTTCCATCCTTACTCTCTAAAAAACATAATCACTACCATCAAATAATGGAGCTCTACTAAGAGAAGCTCCCTCAGCTTGTGCCATTTATTTACAACTATCCCTGGATAATCCCTATAGGCAGACCTAGGAAGGGACCCTATGCTCTGATACCACTTGTTGGAAGTGGTGACAATTCTAAGGGGCGGGGGGGGTGAATCAGAATACAATAATTTTATCTAGATTACAGCAAGTGATAACTTTAAACTTTTGAAATAACAAGTTTATAAGCTATAGAAAAATTAAATCATATGAAAAGTAATCAACTCATAGAAACAAGACAAGATTTTGTGCCAAGTGGGAAACCCTCAAAACCTTACAGTTTTGTCACAGGGAGAAAAACAACTTAGCAGAACCTGTACTTTTATTAAGCAATAACCCTCCTTATACAACAACTACAACTACCTGCCTGGGCTATAGCCCTTCACTTCTTTCTAGAAAAAGATTTCAATCAATACAATTTATATATATAACTACATATGCTCTTCACAATGAATACACCTTATATATATAAATTTTTAAGATAGTTCTTTCAATGTTTTTCAAATTAGAATAAAGCCTTTTTTTCACACATCAATTTTCACAGTCATATATCTCTTTAAATAGATGCATACAACATATGCTTTCAAGAGATTTTACAAAAGCAGTTACAACCACTGCTAAAACTGATTTCAATATTAGTTTTCGAAATCAAAACTAATTTCCAAACAAACTGTCAACTTATATAATCCTTTATAAGATATTGCATAGTATTCAAGTATTTTTGGGTAGTAATTCTTTTAGAATATTTCATAAAACCTTCACATAATACTTTCTGGTGTGAACAAAAAATTTGTTGAGCAAGAACCGAACACAACTAAGCCGTTACACAACTAAACCATGTAACTGTCAGCCTTTATCACAAACCCATTACTTAATAAAATGGAATCACTGCAGTGAATAACCAAAGGTCGATATGACACAAATTTCATTTCAAATCATAATGCAAAGAAATAGACCAAGTGTAAAGTTGAAACACTTAAACAAAGAAGTGATTTTTACAACAACCCTTTTCAAGTATCATTTGACAAAATGGTGAATAGAACAACATATTCACACAACACATTCTGCTATAAACATATGCATCAAATACTTGGTATATGGAAAAATATCCTGGTGAATGCACATTATAGAAACATGCCTCATGCATATGCATAGAAAACCCCACAAATACCTCTGTCATTTGTGCCAATAATGTGACTATCCTTTGCCAGAGAAAAACCTCAAAAAGACATTCAAGATACACACCAAAATATGTTTGTTAGACAATCTCAAATATGATGAAGTAAAATGAAATATGCAACATAAACTCCCCTGTGATTAGCCACTATAATCACAAAAAAAATACCTTGAGCAGAGAAAAGAAAAAATTGTCACAAAACACATCATCCTATTCCTTTTGTGCTGTGTAAACACATACTGAAAACCTAGAAGAAGTAAACGTGATTCAACCTTGAAATGAACCAGATTTCCTTCCATGGCGGTGGTCCTCAGATAGGGTTTTTTTTTTTTTAAACATTATGATAAGCTTTGAGTTGAATGCATAAGACTTTTGCAAAATAAAACATAATCATTTTCAAGTCCACCATAAGAAACTAGCATGTGGATCACCAATCATCCAAGTGTTGTCAACCCATAGTCAAAATAAACTATGATTTCAAATGCATGAGTTAACCAAAAGCTTCATACACCCACAAAACCACATGGCCACTAAGCAAAATAGAAGATGTCAATTTATTGTCACAACACATGCAAAATAAGTGGCATCAAGGACAAACAACACACAACAAGATGTTAGGGTGTTAGAAGTTAAATTAATTATCACAACCAACTGTCGGCACCGACAAAGTAAATATTCCTAACTTTGATCTAGAGTCTTGTCCATTTAATCTACGTTTGGTTATAAATGCAATAGATTGGGCCTATGCTCTACAGAACCCATATTTGGGCTTCTCTATGGTCTTTCCTCTGTGCCTGATTTTCAACATGGTATTAGAGCCAAAGGGAGTAGATCTGTTTGGTTTTTTTATATTGTAAAGATGTTTGTGATGATGATGGAAGATGTGGCCTTTTTTGCTAAGGCTAAGGCATTGTAGCCTAGCACTTCATTGTTTACAAGTAATGGTATTAGGAGATGACCTCTGTTAGATTGGATTTGCAAAGAAAAATTGCCAGATCACTAAGCTTGGAATAATGGTTGTGTCAAGTATGTTATTTGTAGAAAAGAAAGGAGATTGCTAATTTGTCAAGTCGGCCTGCATGGAGGATATCGCAATAGTAAAGAAGTTTCCAATCAAAGAAAGTGGAGGATCACAAGAACAACAATGCTTCTGGAGGAGTTTGTAAGTGTCAAAAGATTAGTTGATATTGTTATGTTACTGTTTAAGTGGAGAATACAATCATTTAAGGATATTGTTATTGTCATGCCCTGCAAGGGAACTAGGGAAGAGAACAAAGATTCTCTTTGTAAAAGAAAACCTAAGATTTATGAAATTTTTTGAATTTTTAAAAAGAATTACGTGAAGAAAACTTAAACTTAGATTCCTCCCAAGGTTCCCTACTATTTTATGAATAATTCATTTAAGTCCATTAAGTAAACTAACAACAAGATAAATACTTCTCAAAGCAAACTACATCATATCATTATAAGATTCTTTATTAAGAAATACAAAGTACTTTCTGTTATACACTGAGTTTGCACCTTTGTCTCAAGCTCTCTTGGTCTTGATAACTCAGTATAGCATGGGAATCATCTCTAGGTTGTGGGACCTTTGCTAACTAAGATGAGACCTCCAGGTTCTAGGTTGGTTCCTCTTGGATAATCACCTTAATTTTCTTCTTGACATGAAAGTAAAACTTTTGGAGGGAAAGGGATAGAAGGGATGCTTTTAAGGGAAATGACTTGAAAGAAAACTACCTACTAGGTGATGCACCAAAATTAGGGTTTGGATCTCAGTATGTAGGAATGAAATCAATGAAAAGCTCAGGTCTAGTAGGTCACAACTTACTGAATAGGCTTGCATAAGTATTTCATAAGAGGGCCTGAGAATAAGACACAACTTATGACCTACAAACAGACATTCACTTTTACAACTCGGTGTAGGATTGAGACAAGACTATTAAGGAGGTTGAGGTATACCCACAAGAACATCTAAATCAAATCAAACATAGTAACACACAAAATTACAGAAAGCAAGAGGGATCAAGAACCCTAAACTATCATTGAAAACATGCATATACTTTGATCCAATAAGAGATAATCCAAACAAGGAAGCATAGGGACATGAAGGATTGTCACAAAATACCTCTACAATATTTGAATCATCAATGGGAGAGATACAACTGTATGAGCCAGAGGGTAGAAATGATACCATAGATAGCCTTTAAGAAAGGTGAATTTTCTTCTACAAATTTTCCAACTTCCTTGCACTAAAGGCTCCAAAACAATATATACATACTCAACTGTACGCAGGTAGGAGTCAAAACTAACCTAACTAGGGTAATATATTTTACAATAAAATATCAAACCCCAGGTGTCCACTGCTAAACCATCATGAAAATCACTGAGAACCGGTCATTAGATCAGATCTTTCTCTTTGTATGTTGATCCTAGACTGAGTCCACCTATAGACACAACAACTTTGACCCATCTACCCACTTGCAACTCCACTAAGCCATGAAGGCTTCAAATCTAATCCTGGTATGATACCTAGGTCTAAAATGATTAACCCTACAAAGGTGGCTCCAAGCTCATTAAAGCTTCAACAAGACGTGGTACCCTGTGAAATCTATGCCACCAATAATCAAATTGTCTACTAATTATCTTCTCAACCATCCCTGTCATGAGGAATTCAATTCCAGCTACCCATTTGTTGTGCGTGGCCGCAAAATGCAAACCCTAGCAAAGTCCTCACAGAGATATTCAAATTCAAATATTAACGGCTAGCAGATATATTTTAAAATGTGACCATCGATGAATAGCCCTCCCAGTAGATGAACGACCCAAATACGCCCTTTAAAATAGCTTAAAATCCTTTTTGACAAGTCAACCGCCACTGCGACAATCAACAACCAATCAAACTATGCCATTTCAGATACACGTTGCAACCTTCTGACATCAGACCCACTACTTGAGATACCGATCAAATGGCGGGTGCATGATCTTATAGCTCCAGAATATTCCTTACGCTTATACACTGGCTGTTAGATCCTTTTTAATTCGGGACCCTACTGACACATCAGTCCACTTGGAAATCTTCATCATCATTCGGCAGCTAATCAAAAGCATGCATGTCAGCAATACGCGACACTGGGACCACCTGACATATCTCTTTATTTTGACCAATAAGGACTCAACAACTCATCCTGGCCTGGCACCAGACCCACTGACAAGTCTGAACACTTTGGCAAATCTGATGGTTGGTGCAAGATCTCATACTCTAACACAAACCTTTGCGAAGATATGCCAACCATCGATCTTCATCTTTTTGACATGCTTGTAGGTCCTCTGACATGGTCCCACTGTGGCATCCAAGTCATTGCTATGTGGACCAATCAGATTCAAGTAAGTCAGCACATAAGGACCCACCGAAGGAAGTTCTGACACCAACCAAGATTGGTGGTTTTCATAAGATCACAAGCCCTGACACAAACCCTTGCGAAGATACCTCGGCCATCAATCTTCTACAGATGTCAGAGCCTCCTGACCGCTAAAAGGGCCCGGCCCCACTGACAACCTTCCACTTGTATTCAACCTTAGCCAATCACAGGCTGCCAAAATGGATCCACGTAGCACCGGTCCCACTGACACATTAGACTCTATAGGTAGGACAAACTGATGATCATCACAAGATATCAAGGAATCTTTCGACCCTATGAGATCATGTGACAACCGTCAGATTGAGAATCCTGACCCGGCCGTTTGAACTAAGACCGCCAACCTAAACGGTAACCGCTCGTGGGATCGCTGAGTGTTAAGGAGTTAACCACCAAGAATTAGAGACTTGGCGACTAAAGGTTTAATAAAGGCACGTGCAAATTGGAACTTAAGTGACTGGAATAAAGTAACATGAAGATATAATGTGACCAAAGGGTTTTTTGGATTTTTTAATACCAACAGCTAGTTTTATGAAATTTTCAACTGCAGACCAGGGAGTAAAAATAATTTGCAAAGACCAGAGAACAAGGAACAAATTCATGAAAATTTTAGGGATGGTAGACATGGTAAAAATAGAGGCTTGGGTATGGTTTTCAGCCAAATTTGAATGCATATGAAAATTTGGGTAACATTTTGGTGATTTCTACTAGATGTCAACCTGTTAGACATGCAAACTAGTGACCTTGAACATCCATTGGGCATGGGGACATCAAAATTTTCAAAATTCTCACAGGGAGACAGAATTGGAACTGTGCTCAGAGCACTTCTTGAAAAGAAGGAAATTAAACTAGAAAGCAAGAAAGCAAGCAGGAAAGCATTTTTACAAAATTTACAGAGAGGGATTAACCTCAAAACAGGGCTTCAAGTGGACACCATTAACTGAAATTGGTAGGGTATCTCCCTCCATATTTGATAGTTGAAAAGCATTGGAGCCCTTGCATTCTATTATAACAAATGGCCCACCCCAAAAGGAGTCAAATTTTGTGTGCCTACCAGGTCTGGATCTGAACTCATCCCTCTTGAGGATTACATCCCCAACCTTGAAATTTTTGACTCTGGCCCTTTTGTCAAAACTCCTCTTTGTTTGATTCTGATGGAACTCCATATCTTACATTGAATTTCTTCTAAGTTCTTCTAATTCCATCAGCTAAGCATACCTGATCTGTAAAGGATCATTTTCATCAAATAGGGCATATTGAGTAGCTAAGTCCAAAGCTGGCAATTCAGCTGAAATGGACAACTTAGCCTCCTTGCCATACACTAACATGTAAGGAGAATTACCAATGATTTTCTTTGGGGTAATCCTATCTAACCACAAGGTAGATCTGAGCTTTGTGTGCCAATCTCTCTGATTCTCTTGAAGAGTCTTCTTGATTATCCTAATCAAGTTCTTATTGGTGGATTCTGCCAATCCATTGCCTTGGGGGTAATAATTTGAACTAGTATTTAGATAGATGCCATTCTTGACTACCCACTCTGAGACTTTGAGGCTTGTGAATGCTAAGGCATTATCTAAGATGATGGAATCAGGAGTGCCAAACCTATGAACTAAATCATCATAAAAGCTTAGGACAACACTCTCATTGGCTTCTTTCAATGCAATTGCTTCTGTCCATCTAGTGAAGTAATCAGTTGTAGTAATTATCCATTTATTGCCTACACTAGATGGAGGATTGATCATTCCTATGAAATCTATGCCCCACTTCATGAAGGGTTTCTCTATTCTGACTGGCTGTAGGGGCAAGGCTGCAAGCCTTTCTTTTCCAACAAACATGGCACACTTGATGCATTTCCTAACATAATCATGACTATCCTTAAAGATAGATGGCCAATAGTATCTATCCCTCATGATCTTAAAAGCAGTAGTCCTAAGAGAAAAGGGACCTCCAGAAGGTCCATCATGAAACTCAAATAGGATGTCTTCTACCTTTTCTGAATCTATGCATCTTAAAAGGATACCATTGTGATTTTTTCTAAAAATAACATCATCAATCAACACAAAAGGAATAGATTGTAACCTATAATACCTTCTTTTTGTTGAATCTAGGCCTACAGGACATTGTCTTGTCCTCAAATAATTGATCATATTAGACAACCAGCTTGTTGCCTTGGCTTGTTCTTCTATAGAGTGCACCACCAGAGATGCATCCATTTGCTCTGATTTCTTTGAAATTTCATCCTCTGCCAAATGCTCACAAAGACCTCTTCCTCTAACCAACTTGGTAATTTGAATATCAATGTCATATTCCATCACCTTGGTGATCCAACTAGCTCTTTTCTCATTTAAGTCTTTGGAGAGAAAAAACTCTTTGACACTTGGATGAGTAACTTTTAAATGTACCTTGCTATGGGTCAGTAGATATCTGAACTTCTTAAGGCTCTTCACCACAACAAGTACATGTTTTTCTACAAAAGAGTATCTATGTTCATACTCTTCCAAACCTTTGCTAAAGAAAGCAATAGGCTACTCTAATCCATCTAAATTTTCTTGAGTCAACATTGAAGATATAGCATCATGACCTCCATAAGCATAAAGGATGAAATCCTTACTGAAATTTGGGTTTAAGAGGGCAGGAGCTCTTGTTAGGGCCTCTTTAATGGCTTGGAAATTGGCTTTCCCTTCTTTGGTCCAACTAAAAGCTGAACTCTTCTTTAACATGGCTGTCAAAGGCTTGAGTAACTTTGCAATGTTAGGCAAGAATCTCCTAACAAAGTTAATCTTTCCTATGAAAGATTGGAGACTTTTCTTGTTATGTGGTAGGGGTAGCTCTAGGATAGCTGCAATTCTCTCAGGATCCACTGTAATTCCTTCTTTGGATACTACATATCCTAACAATTTTCCTTCATGAACTACAAACACACATTTCTTGGGATTAAGAGATATTCCAAATTCTCTACACCTTTCAAAAATCTTCCTCAGATGTTTGATGTGGTCTACTACATGCTTTGAATAGATAGTTATGTCATCTAAGTAGACCAACACAAACTTGTACATTAGGCTCTTAAAGGCCATATCCATTGCTTTTTGAAATGTAGCACCTGCATTTGACAAACCAAAGGGCATCTTTTGATAAGCCATGGTTCCCCACTTGGTTGTAAATGTAGTCTTGTATTGATCCTCTTCATTTACTAAGATCTGATTGTATCCTAAATAGCCATCCAATAATGAAAATCTCTCGGATCCAAAGACACATTGTAAAATTTTTTCCATAGAGGGTAGTGGATGGCAGTCCTATAATGAGGCCCTGTTAAGATCCCTGAAGTCAACACATAACCTCAGCTCCCCATTCTTCTTCCTGATAGGAACAAGGTTGGAAACCCAACTAGTATGCTTAATGGGGTAGATGATACCACTCTCTATCAATTTGAGCACTTCTCTATGCATAAGTGGCTCAAGCTTAGGATTAACAAGCCTTTGCTTTTGCCTCACTGGTTTGGCATTAGGTTCTAATTCAATAGTGTGCTGAGCAAGGGCAGGATCAAAACCTTTGAGATCCTCATATTGCCATGCAAAAATGTCACTGAATTCTTTGAATAACTGAGTGTAAGTTTTCTTTTCCAATTCAGTGTTTACCTTTCCAAATTGTAAGCTCTTACCTGGTTCCAACTCTAGTTCAACACAATGTTCTTGTTGGACTACCAGGCCAGCTTTTCTTTTCTTGACTTCATCATCCTTGTTGAAGACAGTCTCCAAAGTAATGAGACCTCTAGGCATCTTATTAGACTTGAGTTGTATCACTTGATCACCATAGCATTGTGATAGCCTATCTTGATTGTGTTCTGAAAAAACATCTTCTTCAAACAAGAATTGCAGAATTTGTTCATCATTGTCAAACACTTGCCAATTGACATCATTATCAAGAATAGAGGGTCTGACAATCACTTTGATATGCTATTGATCCACCTCTTTTGAAATGTTATTTGGGATGTCATATTGGGATCTAATAGCAGCTAATCTATCTGCATTTTGTTTTAACTTTCTAAGGATGGCAACAATATTGAAAGCATGGAAATCTTCAATTGCATCCCAAACTCTATGTTTGTATGCTTTCATGGTGTCATTTTTGGTTGCACTTATCTCTCTTACTTGGCTAACAACTAACTCACTGTCACCATAAAATTTTAAGGCCTTGAGCCCTCTTCTTCTAGCCAATTCTAGTCCATTGACTAGACTTTCATATTCTGTGGTGTTGCTGGTGTAGGAAAAATTGAATCTAAAGGCAGTATAATACCTTTCTCCATTTGGGGACACCAGCATAGCACCACCACTAGAAGCATGTCTACTTCTAGCTCCATCAAAGTATAGTTCCCAAACCTAACTGTTCTGATCTTCTGAGTCAGCATCCTTGAAAAGGTTGGGCTCTATAGCATCATTTTCTTGTAACAAGTAGTTTCCCAAACCAGCATTCCAAAAAACATGCTTTGCTTCTCTGTCATCTAAGAAAATATCAGGGATATCTCCTATCTTAGTGCTTGTTTCACTAAAGGTTTGGAAATCACTATCATCAAATATAGGGTAGTTTACATTGATGGCATTGGACACATATGGCTCTATATGGTGTACTGATAATGGTTTTGATTTAATGGTGACCTTGGTCCCATACCTTGTATGAAATAACATGTGAGACCAATCAGAAGATAGGTAACCTCCTATCTTGGCTGTAAACTCCCTTGAAAGACATATAGCAAATAATGCAGGGAGATATATATATATATATATATATATATATATATATATATATATATATATATATATATATATATATATATATATATATATATATATATATATATATATATATATATCAAGGAGGATTGAAAAATTAGGACTATCATGCAGGATTAGACTGGTATCCCTGGCCACACCTATAGTATTGACTAAGGATCCATCAAGTTGGGTAACCTTCTTTTGGAAGGGCTCATATTTTAGTCCTAACTAGTCAGCTACTTTCTTGGGCATTACAGTGCTAGTAGCTCCACTATCTACCATACAATTATGTACTAAAGATTTTCCAATGATTAAAGATACATAAAAGGGAGGTGGCTTTGAATTCCTACCTTGTGTGACATTGCCTTTGGAGTTGCTACTTGGAGCCTCCTTTTCTTGATCAGTGTTGACCAACACTGGCTTTGCAGCTTCTTTTGCAGGTTGAGGAGTTGTTACTTCTGACATGGCCTTTTTCAAAATTTCAAGTTGTCCTGGAAGAGCCAAAGAGTCCCACATGGACATGGTGACATTCACCTTCTTCATGTTGTCTACAATATTGAATGGTGTCACCGTGTGTACTCTTTGTTGTATCTTTGGCATGATGAGCTCTACCTCTTTGGAATGTTGGCCTTCTTTTCTTGTAATGATAGGAGCCTCCTTAGGTGTGATGGGAGTAGCTTGCCATAGTGGCTCTGTAGATGTAGTAGCTTTGGATTTGGAATCTGCTCTCTCCATGTCTTGAGCTTTTCTTTTTGCTCTTGTAAAGGCAACAAAAGCAGCTTCATCATTGACTCCATTGAAGTCTGGTTGCTCCCAATTAAAGAGAGTAGTTTCATGCTCTTGTGATTCTTGTTGAGGAACTAACCCACTGGATGAAACCTCTGATTGAGCTTGTGAGGCATTTTGAATCATTAGAGTGTGGTTCATCCATCCATTTGACCACGTAGCCTGATTATGAGGCTGATTACAAGGAAAACACCATTCATTCTCCATAGCCACATTATTTTAGCTAGGAACCACATCCCTCACCAAATTAGTAGAATTTAGAGGTGTAGGGTTATATGGTTGGAATGGTCTCTAATTAAAACTTTGTCTTTGTCCTTGATAGCCTCCTTGGTATGATGGCCTATTTTGTTGATAAAGTTGTCCTTGATTTTGATATTGCTGATTAGGACCTTGGCCTTGTGACTGAAATGGTGGTCTGATTCCTTGACCTTGCTTCTTTAGATTTGTGACCTCTTTAGTCAAGGTCTACAACAAGTTAGTCATTTCTTGCTGACTGCTTTGTTGACTACTCTTTATTTCATATAACTCTTGAGAGAAACTAGCCCTCAGCTCTTGATCACTAGTACTAGCTTGGGGTGCCAAAATGGTTGGGATAGGGGTAAATGGGGGTACTTGGGTAGGTGCAATGGGTTGAAGGCTAGGAAATATGGGCATTGGAGACCTTCTAGCAATCATGCTTGCTTGGATTAAATAATTTTCAGCCCTGACAGCTATGTCAAAAGCTTGGGGTAGAGAAGTACCACCCATAGACTAGATCATGATGGAAATTTGACTATTTAGGCTTTGTAAATAGTAAAGGAAGGCATGGTCTACTAATGGTCTCACTGAGACTGGGATTCTATTCCATGTTTTAAGGAATCTACTATTATAATCTGTCATTTTCTCTTGAGGGTTATCCTCAAAATGTTTATTTAATGCATCCCCTAACTCATCCCAAGAAGTAATAGAACCAAGAGTTAGAGTTCTAAACCATTCTAGAGCCTTACCTTTTAAAGAGGCTACTAATAACTTTGTAGCCACATCCTCTTGAGTAATGTTGTGTATGCTACAGATGGTGGTCACATCTCTTATGTGCTCAAAAGTAGTTGTCTGCCCCTCACCTATGAAATCAGGTATACTCTTAAGTGCCACCAAGGGCACATCATGATGTTGAGCAAAGGCCAATGGGCTGCCTTGGTTGAATGGTGCAAAAGAAAACTATCTAGCCATTGTAGGAGTTGGAATCTAAAGATTGACAACTATATGAGTTGTATTTGTTGCTGGATTGGAATCTTACTCTAGATCTCTGGTTAGAGATCTCCTTCTTCTTCTGGAATGAAAGGGAAAAGGTCTCCTTTCTGAAGTACCAGGAGGTGTTGATTGAACTCTTCCTTCAGGGGATGTCCTTTGAGTTGAACTTCCTTTATGACTTCTTCTTGAGGGCAACTCTAAAAATTGGGTGGGCTTTGAGCTTCTAGTCTCAATCTTTCTCATAAAACTTTGAACAAGGTAGCTTGGATCTTTGAAATTAGTGGAGTCACCAGATATACTTGATAAAATGACTTTTAAAATCCTGCACTATGCAATCTGCATATCAGAGATAGCATATATTTCAATTTGAATAACTTCTAGTCCCACCGGGCGTACCAAAATTGTTATACATTGGCACCAAGGTGGGGAATCCTTGAGCTTAAGCCTATATTGATATTTATTGTTTACTGAACTTCTTTAATCCCTTTGTAGATGAGCCAACAGGAACACCTTTGAACATTAATCTGATCTTTTACTAGTCCCACTAGGCCTACCAGAATTGTTATACACTGAGTTTGCACCTTTGTCTCAAGCTCTCTTGGTCTTGATAACTAAATATAACATGGGAATCATCTCTAGGTTGTGGGACCTTTGCTAACTAAGATGAGACCTCTGGGTTCTAGGCTGGTTCCTCTTGGATAATCACCTTAATTTGTTTCTTGACATGAAAGTAAAACTTTTGGAGGGAAAGGGATAGAAGGGATGCTTGTAAGGGAAATGACTTGAAAGCAAACTACCTACTAGGTGATGCACCAAAATTAGGGTTTGGATCTCAGTATGTAGGAATGAAATCAATGAAAAGCTCAGGTCTAGTAGGTCACAACTTACTGAATAGGCTTGCATAAGTATTTCATAAGAGGGCGTGAGAATAAGAAACAACTTATGACCTACAAATAGACATTCACTTTTACAACTCGGTGTAGGATTGAGACAAGACTGTTAAGGGGGTTGAGGTATACCCAAAAGAACATCTAAATCAAATCAAACACAGTAACACACAAAATTGCAGAAAGCAAGAGGGATCAGGAACCCTAAACTATCATTGAAAACATGCATATACTTTGATCCAATAAGAGATAATCCAAAAAAGGAAGCATAGGGACATGAAGGATTGTCATAAAATACCTCTCCATTATTTGAATCATCAATGGGAGAGATACAACTATATGAGCCAGAGGGTAGAAATGATACCACAGATAGCCTTTAAGAAAGGTGAATTTTCTTCTACAAATTGTCCAACTCCCTTGCCCTAAAGGCTCCAAAATAATATATACATACTCAACTACATGCAGGCAAGAGTCAAAACTAACCTAACTAGGGTTACAAATTTTACAATAAAATATCAAACCCCAGGTGTCCACTATTGACCCATCATGAAAATCACTAAGAACCGGTCATTAGATCAGATCTTTCTCTTTGTGTGTTCATCCTAGACTGAGTCCACCTATAGACACAACAACTTTGACCCATCTACCCACTTGCAACTCCACTAAGCCATGAAGGCTTCAAATCCAATCCTCCTATGATACCTGGGTCTAAAATGATTAACCCTGTAAAGGTGGCACCAAGCTCATTAAAGCTTCAACAAGATGTGGTACCCTATGAAATCCATGGGGCCAACGATCAAATCGTCTACTTATTATCTTCTCAACCATCCTTGTCATGAGGAATTCGATTCCAGCTACCCATTTGTCATGCGTGGCCACAAAATGCAAACCCTAGCAAAGTCCTCACAGAGATATTCAAATTCAAATATTAACGGCTAGTAGATATATGTTAAAACATGACCATCGATGAATGGCCCTCCTAGTAGATGACCGGCCTAGATGTGCCTTTAAAATAGCTTAAAATCCTTTCTGACAAGTCAACCACCACTGCGGTAGTCAACAACCAATCAAACTGCACCATTTCAGATACACGTTGCAACCTTCTAAGATCGAACCCACTACTTGAGATACCAATCTAATGGCAGGTGCATGATCTTATAGCTCCAGAATATTCCTTACGCTTATACGTTGGGCATTAGATCCTTTTTAATTTGGGACCCTACTGACACATCAGTCCACCTGGAAATCCTCATCATCATTCGGCAGCCAATCAGAAGCATGCATGTCAGCAATACGCGGCACTGGGACCACCTAACATATCTATTTATTTCAACCAATAAGGACTCAGCAACTCATCCTGACTTGGCACCAGACCCACTGACAAGTCTGAACACTTTGGCAAATCTGATGGCTGGTGTAAGATCTCATACTCTGACACAAACCTTTGTGAAGATACACCAACTATCAATCTTCATCTTTCTGACATCCTTGCACGTCCTCTGACATGGTCACACTATGGCATCCAAGTCATTGCTATGTGGACCAATCGGATTCAAGCAAGTCAGCACATAAGGACCCACCAAAGGAAGTTCTGACACCAACCAAGATCGGTGGTTGTCGTAAGATCGCAAGCCCTGACACAAACCCTTGCGAAGATATGTCGGCCATTGATCTTCTATAGATGTTAGAGCCTCCTGACCACTGAAAGGGCCTGGCCCCACTGACAACCTTCCACCTGTATTCAACCTTAACCAATCATAGGCTGCCAAAATGGATCCATGTAGCACCAGTCCCACTGACACATTGGACTCTACAGGCAGGAGAAATTGATGATCATCGCAAGATCTCAAGGGATCTTCTGACCCTATGAGATCATGCGACAACCGTCGGATTGAGAATCTTGACCTGGCCGTTTGAACTAAGACCACCAACCTAAACAGTAACCGCTCCCGGGATCGCTGAGTGTTAAGGAGTTAATTGCTAGGAATCAGAGACTTGGCAACTAAAGGGTTAATAAAGGCATGTGCAAATTGGAACTTAAGTGACTGGAATAAAGTTACATGAAGATATAACATGACCAAATGATTTTTTGGAGTTTTTAATACCAATGACTAGTTTTATGAAATTTTCAACTGCAGACCAGGGAGTAAAAATAATTTGCAGAGACCAGAGAACATGGAACAAATTTGTGAAAATTTCAAGGATGGTAGACATGGTAAAAATAGAGGCCTGGGTATGGTTTTCAGCCAAATTTGAATGCATATGAAAATTTGGGTAACACTTTCATTTGAATTTTCCATTTAAAACCATCTATATTTCTAAGTATCCTTTATGAACAATATAGCATTTAACACATTAATACCACATAATAGATTCATCTAAGAATTTGAACCATTACACATAGGAAATCATCACATTTGATTCACTAATTTTCTTAATCAACAAATAATGAGAAAATTACTTGAAATCTTATAAAATCCCTTTTCTTTCCAACATATGTTATTTACATAAGGTTCACATCTTCCTTTTCCCTTTTTCCTAAATCTACCCATTCCAAATTTACATCATTTTGAAATACATCAATGATTACATTACATTCATCTCCTCTTGGGAGGTAACAATAACTTTACATTTAATTGAATATCAATAAAGATAAGTACAAAGTCTTCTTCTTCAAACTGGAACACTATGCAAGCATGAATCCATAAGCACTGCATCTGCAAAAGATACCTCGATAAAAAGATTTACCACCCAACCATGTGGATACCTAAAAGGCCCACTCCCCTATGCTAGGAGATAAACACCAAGGTCCACAAAGAAGGAATAGCTAGGCCATACCTAGGGTTGGGTAACCTTTCCCAAATAGAAAATGAAATGAAGATCAAAGTATAAATCTTTTCCCAAAGGCTCTATGGCTTGGTATAAACTCTAAGCAACAACCTAAGTGAGTGTCATCACATAGCCCTCACCCCTTGCATTGTCCTGGTACTAGCCACTCTGAGCCTTGGGCCCCAAGTAGGCACATGCGGGATCGAATGCCTTTCATACAGACAAGCACCATTCGATCATACCTATGCATAGGTACCTTCTCCCACTCCCATCCATAGCCTTTACTAGCACTAATGGCATGGTTGAGGCATACATTAATATTTTTAGTGTTTAAACCCATTCCCATAATTTTTCATTAAGTTATCACTTTGTTAAAACAACTCTTCAGTCAGTTATCCTGGTACTAGCCACTTAGGACCCCGACCCTGCACTGAGAGCCACTCACTTGGTGTTGTTAGTTTTTCTACCCTTAACCCACACATCACAAAAACATCATACATGTAGAAAAACACATTGTAATCACATATGAGAACTGCATCAAAGAGTAGAAAATAATAAGATAGTCTAGGGATGTTTAGGAAAATTAGAAACGTTTAGGGAGGCCTAGAATGGTCCTAATCCTCCTAGACAATTCTAAACCCCAATTTTACTTCCTAATCACATCCTAAACCTTATTAAAACATATAATTGAACCATATAACCTCTACCCAATGAGTAATGATCACATATAATTTATACAAAAATTCCATGTAGTTTATACAAAATTCAATCTGCTTGAAATTTAACTAAGTCTGATTTTTTGAAAAAAAACTAAAATCTAGAAGTTGCATCTTAACTCCTAGGAAGCTGAAACCTATTCCAATCATCCAAAAAGGTACCTAATTCCTTTATACAAGTATAACTTAAAGTATAAGAAACTTATACTTAAATGTTATACTTGTATAAATGAACCAAACAATACTAATTCTCAAGAATATGACACAAAAATGGGCTTCTATAATATGACACAAAATAAAATAAAAATACTATTTTGGGATTCCATAAACCCTAATCCAAACATGAAAACAATAACTTGGGATTGAATCAGGAATCACAACTAATGACAGAATATTAGAAATGACAACAATATGGATTTAATTGCAGAATCATACCCAATGACACAATATTACAAATGAAAACAATATGAATTAAATCAACAACCCTATTCATGATCACAAAGCCGCGCATAGTGTTTACTGACAGCAATACTTCAACAACATAAAACTAAATAAAAATATTCCGCACATTGCTTAATGACATGAGATAAAATATAAATAATCCTAAAATGGCTAGCATTTGTACAACTTATATTTGTATAAACGTGTATTCAATAATAATGTATAAACATTCTACAATAATATAGAGTGTAATAATGCATAAACATTTCTGCAATAATACAATAATACATAATACAATAATACAATAAACATTTCTACAATAATACAATAATGTATAAACTTTCTGCAAACAAAAACATATATAGAAGCTTTCCAACAAATCTAACACCAACATTCATACAATAAAAGAGATTTATCTCTCAGGATGGATTCCAACCGGGAGTCTTGCGGAGACCGGTTGATGAAGAAGAATCTACTCCTCCCAAAATCTTCCAGCACTCCTTCGAATCCCTCTGCTTGCAATCTTCCAGCCTCTATCTAAAGCAACAAAAATGCCAATCACAAATAATGGATTCTCTCCTCACAACCATAAATAATTTTCCTGAAATCTTATTATTGTTTTCTCTCAAATGAGCTTCTATCCAACACTCTCTCACATAGGAGATCTTTCCTGTATAAAGATTGGAGAAGGTGGTTGCACGGGTAATCCAACCGATGTAACCATCCCAACTATCCATCCATTATCCGATAACAATATGGTTTTCAAAACCATTCCTATAAAGGGATAAATAAATTTTTAATAAAACTATAATTTATGTCTCAAAATAGGTAATAAAGATTTTAGGAATATTTTACTAACCTACTTACTATGGTAATTTACCAAATACATTTTCCAAATAAAATATAACATAACCTTACCATAGCCTCACAATAATTTTTCTTCACAAAATTAATTTAGTATATAATAATATATATTCATATATGTATTCATAGGCATATGTGTGCACCCATATGCTTATGGTACATATACCATAAGTAAGACACATTATTATTAATATTAGATATTATGAATATCATTATTATAAAACATATTATCTATTCATACACTAATCCATATTCTAAAATATATATTAGGTAGCTACTAACATAAGTTAGATTTTACCACTATTATTTAAAACATCTATTATTAATATTGCCATAGACACTTTGTTATTATGAGGATTATAAAATAATACCATAAAATTATTTATTATTATTGATATTAAAATCACATCATTTAATCACATACTAACTCGTTCCTAATGACATATGCTAGTATAATAGTAGCTACTAATAAAGATAAATTACTAAATCATACCCTCAAATGAACAATAATTCACATCAATAATCTACTACAAAATTGAACATACCATGAAGACAATTAGTGCTACCATACTCAAAACCTCATTCTCAAAGAATGCAACAAATAAGAAACCAGCTACAAGATCCACAAAACCAATAATCTGAGAGGACACAGAAATACATTATCCACACAAGGGACTGACTTAGGAACTCCTCACCTAAGGATAAAGGATCAGAGGTAAAGTTCCTTCCTGTGGAACCTGGTGATATCTCTGTAACCACAACAACAATCAAGGATTTTGAGGGATCACTCAGACCTGTGAAGCTAGGTGGAGACGATACCTGGTACCTACACTCCTGCATCACCAAGAAGAGATACATGGATACATATGGATATACATACAAATTAGATATATGCAAGCAGATGACCAGAATTGATACATCATGCAGACCTCAACTAAGTGAGTAAATACGACTTCATCCTGAGTCATGAAAACACATCAGACACATATTCATGAAACACAAAACATCATGATAATGGTTAGATTCAAATCCTTGGGTTAGATCCATAAAACATATAAAAATAGATGGTTTTCTCATTTTATAAACATATAAATGATAACCATAAATGAGCATATCAATCATCTGATAAACATATCATCATCCACAAAACATAAATGCAAATATATAGTTCTAACCATCATAATAGAATGTCCAAATCAGAAATTCCAAGTATCACCATAGGAGAGGGTATTATAGTTATCCTTGAAGATGTTAGTTTTTTGGCTATCTGGAAAAATGTGATGATGTTTTAAAATGGAGTATCCATTTTTTTATAGTTTATTATCTTATGAGTCTTCGGTACTATTTAATAATATGCAAGTAGTGGCTGAAGTAAAAAATGGCAATTGTACTTGAGACATATAAGCTTTGTGTGTCAATGAAGTGTGTAAAGTGTGTCTAGTGTTATAGGTTAATTGTGGGAGTTAGCATTTCTTGTTTCACGTGCACAAATTTTGAACAAAAGGTGAGATGGTATGCTAAATCTTATTGTCATGGTGCAAAGTCTTTGTGTTGGAGGTGAGAGAATTCAGCTGTCTATTTGTGCTTGGCCTATGTCATTGTGTTATCTAAATTGAAGAAGATTATTGAGATACCCCTCAAGAACCCCTCATAAAATTAATATTTTCATTTGTTGAAGTTATTGATCTAGTATTTGGGAGCCTCTTGAAAAAGGCCAATCCCAAACAATGTGCAATCACAAAGTTGAAGAATATATTTTACCTGTTTTATTGTAAGGGGTGCATTACCAGTTGTACACGACACCCCATAAGTTTTTGGTTTTATATATTGATGAACCATGTACCTAAAAAGAATTTCTATACAACGGATGAGTACAGTGGCTAGGTACCCATGTATCTTGGTAGATGAATTTCTTTTTATATGGACTCAATAATCACATTTTGATGCATGTATAGAAGGAGAAAAGATCAAAAAATGATGGTTTTTCCATAATGGAAGTTCATGGTTATCCTTAAACTACTTTCATTGAAGGGTTTGTGGTAAGCCAAAACCACTTGTTTGGGTGAAAAAACTAAAGTAAATATAACATTTTATTAGTTGGGAAAATCCCAAATGGTTATCGGTGAACCGGTTAAAAGCCCAAAGTGATAATGACATGGGGAACACATTTCCCAAAGTGATAGTGGCAAGGGGAACCAAAATTTTGTGTTGTAAATGGGTACCTAAAAAGGCTATAAGCCAAGACCCATCGTTTCTAGATTATGGGGGGATATTGAAAATAATTAGTTAATTAATTTAAGGGGAGATGTTAGAAGATAAATTAATTATCACAACTAATTGTTGGCACCGACAAAGTAAAGATTTTAGACTCATAAACTTCATGTGCAAGATACTCATCACCGACCACCATTAATACTCTAGCTAAATTTGATCTATAGTCTTATGTCCATTTAATGTAACTTTGGTTATAAATGAAATGGATTGGGCCTATGCTTAGGAGAGCCCAATTTGGGTTTTCAATATAGGGTATTAGATGGGTTTAAAAGAGTCTTAGAAATTGTGATAATTTTATGGCATGAAACCCCATTTAAATAGAAGGGGTTCTAAACAAACTATTTTTCTTCTCTCATAGATTGTAGAGCTGGAGACTGCAAGCACTGTTGTCACTAGGGATTGCACCCAATTTGCTAAGTGTTAAAACCTAGTAATCCTGTGAAACATGGGACTATTCTCAAGCTATGGGTAACCTATCTAAGAATAGACCTCCGGATTAAGGGCTAGCTTCCCTTTGGATCTCTTGAAAACTGACTAATTTTAGGAGGAAAGGGAGAGAGTGCATAAAATAAACAACTAAAACTGAATGAAACAAAGGTGATCCACCGAATTCAAAAGAATATCCACAATTGAAATAAGTTTACTCCAAAAACTAAACAAAAACTTGAATCACAACTTGATTCTGCTTCCTTAAACTCTTAATGACACAAGGTACTTGAAATACAAAGAAGGGAGAAATCTCCACAATTCTGATCTTTTCAATTACACTACTGAGCTGAGATGAATTCCTGAAAACCAACTTGGATCAACATGCAAATTAAGGATACAAGGACATCACATTAATCCTACATGTGATTCAAAAAGAAAATCCAAAATAGTAGGGAAACAAGAAGGTTCAATTTTTATTGCTGAAAAGAAACTAAGTACAATTGTGTCTCTCAGAGCTACAACACTCATATCAGAGAGAATAGAATGAAGAGCTAACCTCTATCACCAAAAAATGAGAGGTATATATCTAAAATCCTAGGAATCTGCATTCAAACTCCACCACCTCCTAAGAATAGAAAAAGATCAATAATAGACCCATGAGGCTGTATCAAAACTCGAATGCCAGATTCCTAGGTTTCTAGTGGGGTGGAAAAAGTGGGGTCCCTAAAAATAGATAGTCAAGGAAGACCATTCTACCCATTAAGTCATGCGCCAAAATTGGATTCTGACAATGGTTTATAAAACACCATTGCCAAAATTTATAATAAAATGTGCAATGACTGTTACATTATAAAACATAACCCCCACTAAGACACAAAATGGATTAATATATATTAAAATGATCTCAACCCAAAAAAAGGGGAAACACATTTTAAAATAATTATATTTCAAAAATCCTCTTATGCCCAATAATGTGGACCAAAAATAGTTCTCAACCCAATGTTAGAAAAGGGGAAAACATATTTTTGGAGCATTTACATCTTAAAGAAAGAATTACATATCACAAAAACATCGCCATAAATGAAATAATGAACTCAACCCTAAGAAGGGGAGATGTAAAATTTTTTTGTTATTCATGTTAAAACCCCTCTTTGAAAAAAAGATGAAGATACTGGAAATGTGGACTTTCCTTATCGACACCTAGTAAGTTTCCATATTTCACTGGTAGTTCTGTGCACATTCTTTTGGAAACATTTGATTGGGGCATCGTGAAGTTGAGGTAGGCTCTTGATTTCAGAATTCATCTTTTCATTTCATTGTTTGATTTCAAGGGCACTAGCATTGTATTTTTACCTCTCTGTATCTATGAGGGCGTGACATCGTAAACCCTCTCTGTTAAGATTATCCATGTTTCTATGTATCTAACCTTATTTTGAAAGCATCATGTATTCAACTGATCTCTGCATCTTGTTTTGGTGATGATGGCATCTGTGCATTTCATCTTTGTTACCTGCATTTTTCTTTGTTGTGTGCTCGGCTCCATCGAGGTCACTATGGTGGCAAGCTTCCTATAGGAATGTAGCATCCATTTCAATGATGTTTATGTTCCCTTCTGACCACAAAGCACCATGTATTTATATTCTCTGCATTTTTTATTTGTAATGATTGTATTATTGTGGGTACTGCTGTTGACAACACTTGGAGGGCATGTTGACCTCTGTATATTGAGTGTATTATGAAGGCACTGTGATCCTAGGCATGATATCAATTTTATTTCTATTTAATCAGCACCTTCTATATTTTGGCTCATTGTTCCCTTTTGTCCAATGTCATATGCTCTATTGTTGTGTTTGAGGGCATGGGCTCTAGAATTTGTGCCTATGGTATCTTCTATTTTATATTCACTGGTATTTACCTCTGTATGGTATTTGATAATGCCTTTTCTTGTTGTTAACTCTTTTATGTATCTAATAAGGGCACCGTGATTTTCAATTCACTATTGATCCACAACGTGTGTCTGTATTCAAGCTTTGATTATCCACTTGTATCTAGGGCCTGTGAGCTAGCTATTACGCTGCTCATTTTATGCTTGGCATTGTCAAGTAAATAAATAGTGTCCTCTGACCTGTGAGATTAGGTCACCATATGTGTTTATTTCTATGATTCCATGCATGGCCTATGAAGAATGAATGAGCTATGTTGCAGTTTGTGCCCTCTTCCTCACTGCTTCTCCTTCTTTTGTTTATCCTTGCTTCTATGAAATGCCATTGACAATGCCATGCCCGACTCCTCTCATGACTCTCGGGCTAAGGCATTAATATTGCTATGTTTTCTCATAGCCCGTGAACCATTTTTACCATTACCACTATGCTCGGATGAAAACACATTCATGGGGTTTATATTTTATGAGGGCATCACTGTTATATAAGCTGGTTTTGGATTTGGGCATTTCTTATTGAAGAGGGCACTGGTTGTTATTGAAAATCTCATTACAGCACAACCCATGAGCATGGCATTGCCTAGTCTTTTCTCATGGCACATTTGAATATTGTTGGCTTTGTACTTTTTGCTACATTGGATCTCATGGATTGCATCCTATGAATTGTATTGCTTCCTTAATGACCATGAGCCATGGCATGGTATTGTGCTTATGATGTATATTCATAGCCCTTTGTGACATCATTATTCACTGGCTTGTTTCCTTGTATCACGTCATTGCACTTCTCTTACATGCATAGGCCCGTCCACTACTTGTTGTGAGCCTACACATATTGTGCCATCCATGATATTGAGTTATTTTAGAACTCATGATGCCACTGTTATACATATGCTACTTGATTAGCATTTACTTCTTGATGGTCAATGCCACTATTAAAACATTGATCCATATGCCCTATTTCTGGAAGTATTATCTCACCACTTGGCCATTTGATTTGTTGGCATGACTGTCTTCAACACGCTTTCCGCTATTTTCATAGCACTATATAACATTGCTCCATCTATTGTTGCTAACTGAAAGACTCATTAGGCCTGTAAACTTTCACTGTATGCTAGTTCTTATTTAATGTTATGCTAGATACTAACATGATTTTAGCACCACATCATTAGTGGCTTCAAGCCATATACTATTGCTGGTATTGATATCAACTAGACACCATTTATGTATTTGATTGTATTTACTTATATACTAGGGATGGAAGCTGATTAATCAACTGAAGCTCTTTTGTACTTGGTTCATAATGCTAATTGTATAGTATTTTCTATGACTGCTTCATTGCACCATGTGGAGATTCATTTGATGACATACTATTTTAGTTGATGGTGCCAATTCATATTCCCACATGCATTATCTGCTCATTGTTCCTCATGATGATATGCCACCCTATCTTACTAATTTACCAACTCAAGCCTCTTACTTAGCTCATAATGCTGATTTGAACATGCTTCATGCTATGATGTATCTCTATGATCCTTGAGTGTCCCACTGACAATGCATCATTCATTGAATGTTTCCCCATTTTGTATTGTGGGTGCTATTGCCCCTTGATGCAGTCACTAATAGAAAACTTGAGGTTTTCCTATCTTGATCTACATCAAGGGTCAAGGTCATTCATTGGATATATTGTTGGATCAGCTCCTCCTATATCTACACATGAAACAAACGCGTCAGTAAAAACATGGTGCCTCTTTCATCTTTGGAGCCTTGGTACACATGCCCTAAGCACAACCTTTCCTAGAGGTGCATGGATGAGTGTATATATGCATTCTATAAATACTGTGATACTAGCCATTACTTAGATCCATTGGATCTAACCCATATCTTCTCTTCTCTTCTTGCAGATTCTGGACTACAGGAGCTCTCTGGACAAGATCGGATTCAGACATCATTACTAGGAAATGTCTGTTACCCCAGCATTTTAATTGATTATTCATGTATATCTTCACTAATTCATTAAATTCTGGTAATGACTATGCCCATGGCTTGTGTGAGCTCAGATAGATGTCTTTCTTTCCAATTCTTTCCATTTTGTACAGCATACATATCACTGATACATGCATGTATAATCTTTAGATGTAGAAGTTTATTCCTTTTCTCTTTCATGTACTTTGCAATGAAATGAACACAAATCTAAGAAAGACCACTAATAATTTCAAACTAGGGTGCAGTAGTCAAACTTAGTAATTAGGCCCCTTCGAGGAGTAAAATACTGATAACATTCTCGCAACCTCTTTGGAGTACTTGCCTGCTAAGCATCCTGGCTAGCTGCCTTAAAGATATGTTGGGCATAGAGTCTTATGTGCTTTAAACTAAACTTAGCTCCTTTAAACAACCAATCCTTCTTTCTAGAAAAATACTAACTACTAGAGATAACTTCTTTGGCTTATTGCTACTCACACCAAACTGAAAATTGAACTAAAAGCAAACTGAAAATAAACTTGTGCCAGGAACTTAGGGAACACAAAGCTGAAACTTCAAACTTACTAATGTATAGGGTAGAAATAGACCTTAGAAACATGCCTTGAGGTGAATCCCATTCACTGGAATGGGAAACTCCTCTCCATCCATACTAGCCAACTAAAAGGCATTATAGGCCTTGCATCCAATCACCATGAAGGGTCCACTCCATATGGCATCAAATTTGGTATGCCTTCCTGGTTTGTACTTTGATTCATCCCACTTGAGGACAACATCCCCTTCCTTGAAAACTCTAGGTGTGGCTCTCTTATCAAATTTTCTCTTCACCTAAGAATGATGAGCCTCCAGGTTCTCTAGTGCTAGCTTTCTTGCTTCTTCAAGTTCGACTAGTTTAGCAAGCATGACTTGCATAGCATCTTCTTCCATAAGATCAATTTCTTTGATTAAACTCAAAGTAGGTGGCTCAGTAGACACAGGAATCCTAGCTTCTTTGTAATGAACAAGTGTATAGGGGGAATTACCTGTAGACCTCTTAGGTGTTATTCTGTCTTCCCATAAGGCCAACTTCAACTTGCTATGCCAATCCCTCTAGTTTCCTTCTATAGTCATTTTGATGATTCTCAGCAAGTTCTTGTTTGTTGATTCTGCTTGACCATTACCCTAAGGGTAATAGTTAGAAGAGGTACTCATGAAGATATTGTGCTTGAGTTCCCATTTTGAGATTTTACTTCCCAAAAATGTCATAGCATTATCTGAAATGATAGAATCTGGAGTGCCAAATCTAGACATAATGTCTTGATAGAAATTTAGGACAAAGGTCTCATTTTCTTCCTTCAGTGCTACAACCTCTATCCATTTGGTGAAATAATCCATAGCAGCAAGTATCCATTTGTGTCCAGCACTGGATGGGGGGTTGATAGGTCCAATGAAATCCAATCCCCATTTGGGGAAAGGCTGCTCTATTTTGATGGGATGCAGCGAGAGGGCTGCTAACTTCTGTTGTCCAGCAAACAGAGCATAGTTCTTGCACTTCCTTACCTAATCAAATGCATCCTTGTACAGGCTAGGCCAGTAGTACCCAACTCTCATCACTTTTAGAGTAGTGGTTCTTACTGCAAAGTGTCATCCAGAACCTCCATCATGAAACTCTTCTAGTATTCTATCTACTTGGCTGGTTTCAACACATCTCAACAAGACACCACTATGATCTCTCCTATACAAAACATCATCAATAATGATAAATGGGATAGCTTGGAGTCTAAATTACCTTCTTTTACTCTTGTCAAGGCCTTGAGGGCACTGATGAGTTGAGAGATAATGTTTCATCTTTGTTGTCCAGCTTGCACTCTATTCTACATTCTAGTTCATCAAGACAACCTCCTCCTTCTGCTAGTTTTGGTTTTTTCTTCCCTCATTCAGATATTCACACAACCCTTTTCCTCTAATCAATTTGGTTACTTTAATCTGAATGTCATACTCCATGACTTTGGTGACCCAACCAGGCCTCTTGTGGCTTAGATCCTTATTCAGTAGGACATCTTTTATGCAAGGGTGAGAAACCATTAGGTGTACTGTATTATTGCAAAACAAGTGTCTAAATTTTTTCAAGCTCCTCACTATTGCTAGGACATGCTTCTCTACAGGAGTGTAATTAAGTTCATAACCATCTAGACCTTGGTTGTAAAAAGCCACTGGCCACTCTTTCTTTTCAGTATTCTACTAGACTAACATGGCAGAGATACTATCAGTGTCCCCAAAAGCATACAGGATGAAGTCTTTAGAAAAGTCAGGGTTTACTAGAGTAGGAGCAGAAGCAATTGCTTCCTTGACTTCTTCAAAATACCTCTTTCCTTCATTTGTCCAATGAAAGGTTGAGTTCTTTTTTAGCATCTGGGTCATATGCTTCAATAGTGCTGCAACATTTGGAATGAACCTTCTTAAGAAGTTGATTCTTCCAAGAAAACTCTACAATCCCTTCTTGTGAGCTGGCAGGGGCAGTGCCATGATGGCCTTTATCCTCTCAGGATCAATTATTGTCCCTTTCTTAGAGACAATGTGTCCTAGTAATCTGCCTTCATGGACAGCAAAAATGCATTTCTTAGGATCCAATGAAACTCCAAACTCTCTACACCTCTCAAAGATCTACCTTAGATGAACCAGGTGATCATTAGTGTCTTTTGAAAAGACAATTATATCATCCAGATAAACTAGAACAAACTTGTTCATCAAACTAGCAAATGCTATCTCCATGGCTTTCTGAAATGTAGCACCAGTGTTAGATAGCCCAAAAGGCATCTTCCTGTATGCCATGGTGCCCCATTTGGTGGTGAATGTTGTTTTATGTTGGTCTTCTTCTTTAACTAGGACCTAGTTATAGCCAGGAAAGCCATCTAACAAAGAAAATCTGTCAGACCCTGAGAAATACTGCAATATCTATTCCATGGAGGGAAATGGGTGATGGTCTTTGAGTGAGGCTTTGTTAAGGTCTTTGAAATCCACACATAACTGGATTTCACAATTCTTCTTCTTGACTGGTACTAGATTGGAAACCCAAGAGGTGTGTTTAATGGGAAAGATAATATTAGCCTCAATCATTTTTCTCAATTATGTTTTCATCAAAACCTCTAATTTAGGATTGATAGGTCTCTTCTTTTGTCTCATTGGTTTGGCATGGGGTTCTAGCTCAATGGTGTGTTGGGCTAAATGGGGATCAAATCCTTTTAGATCATAGTATTCCCATGTAAAAACATCACTAAACTCCTGACATAATGAGACAAAGGCTTTCTTTTCTAGTTTAGTGCATACCTTTCCTAACTTAAGGGATTTGTCTTTGAGAATCTCTACAGACTAGTAGTGTTCTTTGATTGTCATACTGGCTTTGTCTCCTCTGAGTTGATCATCAAAGTTAAAAATGGACTCAAGGGTGACCATTCCCTTGGGTAGCTTGTTACTTTTCAACTGTAGCATCTGGTCATTATACTGGTGAGCATGTTTATTCTAGTTAACTTTAGAGAACTCAACTTATTCTATCAAAAAGTTAAAAATATGCTCATCATTTTCAAAAACTTGCCAGCTCACCTGATTGTCTGGTATAGATGGTCTTACTAGAACTTTCACATGCTTCATTTTAGGGCTTGTGATCTCCTTTGGAATATCATATTCTTCTCCCATGGTAGCCAGCTTATCTTCCTATTTATTCTAATTTCTTGGGACAACAACTAGATTAAAAGAACAAAAATCTTCCATTAAATCCCAAACCCTATGCTTATACATCTTAAGTGTATCATTCTTTGTGAGGTTAGTGCCACAAATTTGATTAACCACTAGCTCACTATCACCTATAACTTTTAGGCACTTGACTCCCCTTTGTCTAGCCCATTCTAAACCATGAATCAAGGCCTCATACTCTATTGTATTGTTAGTAAAAATGAAAGAAAAGCAAACTACAGAGTAATACCTTTTCACTTTTGGAGAAATTAGGACACCTCCTCCTCCTGAACTAACTTTGCTTCTAGCACTATCAAAAAATAACTGCCACAAATCACCATTTTGGTTTTCAGAACATTTATCTTCTTTCTTCATCAAATCTGGAATCGCAACACCCTCCTCATGGATAATATACATTCCAATACCAGAAACCTCCATGTTTCTAAAAGGGTTATCCTCCTCCAAATCTCTTTTAGCCCACTCATCTAGGACAACATCAGGAATTTTTTCAATAGCGGTTTCAAGTTTAGAATCACTAGAATCTTGCTCATGAAACATCAGATTGGCATTTATAGGGCTTGGGGTATAAGGTTCAACATGTCTTTTTGCAAAAGCTTCAGACTTGATTCTAACTCTAGTCCTATACCTAGTCTTGAAGTATAGATGAGACTAATCAGCTGAGAGATATCTTCCTAACCTGGTAGTGAACTCTCTACTTAGACAGATAGAAAAGTGAGGAGGTAGATCTATGACATAGACATCTTGGGGAATGGAGAAGTTTGGACATTCAATTAGACTGAGACTCAGGTCCTTAATGACTCCAATGGTGCTAACTAATGACCCATCCAACTGAACAACAAGCCTATCTATTGGCTCATAAGACAATCCTAGGAGGTCTGCTAACTATTTAGAAATCACAGAACTACTTTCCCCTGAGTCTATCATGCAATTGTGAACTAAAAAATTTCCAATGATAAGAGTAACATAGAAAGGAGGGGGTTTAACCTATGGGGAAACAATGGGCTGCAAGCTAGCTTCTTCAATTTGCTGCTCTTTTTGAGGTGTTTCAGCCACTAGGATCCTAGGCTATTCTGAAATAGCTTCTTGATTTGATGAAATCTTAGCCAACTCGCTAAGTATTAGCTCCTTTTGTCCAGGGATCACCATGGTGTCCATCAA
Organism: Chamaecyparis obtusa; assembly: GCA_027943335.1. Classification (NCBI taxonomy): domain Eukaryota; kingdom Viridiplantae; phylum Streptophyta; class Pinopsida; order Cupressales; family Cupressaceae; genus Chamaecyparis; species Chamaecyparis obtusa. Next base: position 59,218 of record BSBK01007112.1, on the reverse strand, counting down.
AGGCACAATGATGGAGGTATTCTTCATTTGTTCCATAATATTAAAAGATTCCAAGCTCACTTTAGACCACCCTTTTGCTGAAGCCACTTCTAGCTGTGTAGATACCAACTGTGTAGCTACCTTGGTCGGTTCCTTAGCTTCTTTTGACTGGTTTTGGACTAGAATTTGAATTGCCTTGGGTTGTGGAGTCACAACAGGAGCACGTGGAGTGGTAGAGGCCACTTGTTTAGCCTCCAAAGCCTTTTTCTTAGACCTTGTGTTGGTTGCAACTAGAAGATAGTTCAGGTTGTCATTTTGGGAAAAATTCACCCCACAAAAATCTTCTTCCTGAAAATTAACCAGTGCTACCTCAAGTGTCTACAACTCATTTGGGGTAGCAACCAGACCTTGTTGAATCTTTGGTTCTTGAACCATCTCCTAGGACATCATCACATTATTCTACACCATGAGGGCCTGAGCATAGCCATTAGGACACATCCCTTGGATATGTTGCAGATTTCATGGGTAGCCCCATTGATATTCTTGTGCCATGTTATTCTGAGATACATGAACCAACTCTCTAGAAGCACTAGGAGTGTTAGGATTATAAGGCTAACTGGATTTTTGGTTATAATTTCTTGCTTGGCCTTGCTGGCCTTGTTGGTATTGGGGTCTGTTTCACTGGTAATAATTTTGACAGGACTACTGATAAGGCTATTGATAGGGTTGCTGGTAAGGTTGGGACTGTTGTTTCTTTAGACTATCCAACTCATTAGTAATAGTTTGCAAGGCCTTTTTGATCTCATTCAGCTCTTGGGATTGATTCACAACTAGGCTAATAGCTTGTTGAGAAGGAGCTGGGAGAGGTGGAATAGATTCCAAGCCTAGAATTGCTTCAGGAAAAGGATGAAGATCAAGAGAAATAGGCATTGGAGTCCTTGGGGCTACCTTTCCCTCTTGGATTAGGCTATTTTCAGCTCTTATGGCAAGAGCATATGCTCCTAATCAATTAGTCCCTTCCATGGATTGGATCATAATAGAGATATCACTGTTAAGGGCTCTTAGATAGTATAGGAAAGCATGCTAGCTTGAAGGTCTAACTATGGCTGGTATTCTATTCCATGTCCTCTAAAATTAAAATCCATCATGTATTCTTGGGGTTACCTTTTAATAGTAGTCAAATGCTCAACTAATGAGAGGTGGTCTCATTTATCTTCAAATTGATCGGTCAAGGCTTGACCCAACCCATCCCAATTAGCTATAGAACCAATTGCTAAGCCTCTAAACCATTGCAAAGCTTTGCCTTTGAGGGAAGCTACCAACAACCTCATAGCCACATTATCCTAGGTTATATTATGAAGGGCACAGAGGGATGCTACATCTCTTATATGCTCAATAGTGGAGGTTTGATCCTCTCCTGTGAAAATGGGCAAGCTTTTAAGTGCTGATATAGGTATGTCATTATGCTGCTGCAAATTCAAGGGGCTACCTTGATTGAAGGCTACAAAAGGATGTTGTCTAGCCATTGGAGGATTAAGGGGAACTTGAACTATTGGTGCTGCTTGTGTACACTCAAATTATGTACTTCTCTAAGTCATTACTTCCAAGAGAATCCATGAATGGGAAACCTTGATAATGTGACCTAGAGCTCCCTATGCATAGAGTTGCAAGGATTTTTTGATTGCTCTCAGCTAGAGCTATGAAGCATATGACCTTGCTAGTCAACCACACAATGGGAGATTCAATGAGACAAGGGAAAGAATGCCAATATCATCAAGAATCTAAATGAAATGCAATGCAACTATGCTAAGAATGAATAATGCAACTAAGCTATGAAAGGAAAATGCAAGTATTACAAATCCTTACTAATTAAGCTATATGAGCTAAACTAGAGCATAAAGGAAACTAAACTAGAAATGCCATGAAAACTAGGTTAAAATGCAAGAATGAAGACTAAAAGCAATAAGATCTTCCAAGCTCCAAATCTCCAAGAAATCTTGCAGAAAAATATTAGTATTCAAAAGTTGGGATCCTAAAATGAGAAGAGAGCTCTACTTTTAAAGGAAACGAGAAGGAATGGACCATGGAGATTAAGAGGCAAAAGAGGTGATCATGGGTGGAGTTTGAAAGAGGGATCAATCCATGTGCACAAGTCTCCTCCAATGAGAAATAAGAGTTGAATTTTGTCTCCCATGTGAGACAAAAAGGCCTTTTCTTCTTTTTATAAAATAAGAATAATGCTTTATTTATGCAACTTAGGATAAGAGGTAAGTGGGGGATTTTTATTTAATAAAAGGGGAGGGAATTCCTTTTAATTAAATAAAGACTTAGGATAAAATGGTTAATCCATAGAATATAATTGAATAAATGATAGAATTAGGATTTGATCAAGGAAATTGATTTGAAAATTGCCAAGTATTGATTCAGGAAATTGATAAATTGAAGAATGGGGCCCAAAGTCTAGGCGACCATTTTAGGGTGCATACATTTGCCCCTCTTTGACTAATGTGAGATTGATTTGGGATCACATGCAACCAAAGAATGGAATTGAAGTGTGAGATCGATTTGTGATCATAAAACAATCCAGACATGTGTTCGACGGATGGGAACACATCAAGACAAAGATAAGTTGATTGAAAAAGATAGGCCAACACCCTTGTAAATAGGTGATTGTCAAGTCTCAAATAAGAGATAAGAATCTTAAGGTTCAATTGATAAAGTTGAATCAAGGATTGAAGTTTGACAGGTACTTCCCCCTCAGAATCAAAATTGAAATCAGGTAGAGGGAAACAAAAAATTGATAAAGTGGATCAAATCACTAGAAATCATAATCGAAGATGAAAGGTAATAGAATAACCATCCAGCAGTGAAAGTATGCCCCAGTTTGACTAGTTTTGACTGAGAAAGATATAGGATAAATATGAAGTCAAACCTTAGAGAGATGAAGTAAAGGAGATGAATGGAAGACTAGAAGTTTGAAAGAGATGGAAATGAAGATGCGCCAACAAAGATCGAAGGATCAAGCCTCAAAAGGTTAGCCAACTGTGTAGAAGAAGGGGAAAATTTTAAATGCAATTTTGAATATCAAGATGAACTTAGATTTTGATTTCAATCACCAAAATGGATCTAGGATGTCGACATTAGCCATGGGTGCAAGTTTCACAAAATTTTGAGGTGTTTTGAAAATCAGGTCAAAAAGTTAAAAGGCTATATAAGGGGTAAAAATGTCATTTTCAAATTCATTTGTCTTTTGTGATTTTGAGAACCTCGAGAGCTCAGAGAGAGAAAATGGCCCAGCAAGCAGTGATTCTAGTCCACAAACATCAATTCGAGTGCAATCGGTTGCACAACCGGCCTCCTCACAATGCTACCCCGATAAGTTTTTAGAAAAACTAGCTTGTTTGAGTCATTTAGAGCATTTAAAACACATTTTTATTAATTTTTAAATATTTCAAATTTTAGTGGTGCGAAAGTTCATATGACACTTACAAAGTATCACACACGCATTACATGTTTTATCATGTGATAGTTCGCGGGTCCAAAAAGTATCACACCGATATTCAATCCAGTATCGCATGATACTACATGAAACATCATGCGATCTTGTGTGAACCATCATACAGGTAAATAGTATCGCATGATACAATACCAAAAAATAGTATCGCACTAGTGTAAAAAAAATCACATATTTTTGAATTTGAGCAATATAACATGGATCAAGACAATTTTTGCATTTAATATTCCTTGTACTAATTTTAGTCATCCATCATGATATTTTCTGACATCTGGTTTGGGGTTATGGCTTGTAGGAGGCTTTCCTGGCATTGATTATCAGGGTGCTGAGAGTGATCGGGTTACGCTATGTGAGGGATCTAGATGAGCCTGGGAGAGATGATCTGATCAACATGGGATTTGGGTACTTGCTGCAGATGCCCCATATATGGGTGAACCATGGGTTGTTGACTGCTTTGGTTGAGAGATGGCACAGCGAGCACAACACCTTTCATTTGCCAATGGGAGAGGCCACTATTACTCTCGAGGATATCTATCGGATCCTCCAAATACCGATCAATGGAGAGCCAGTGAGTATAATCATGTTTATAAATAGTCATAGATGTAGTGTTTCCATATGATGAAAACTGACATGATTTGTTATTGTTGGCATAGGTATACTATGATCAGGATCTGATAGAGGGACAACAGGCCATCCAAGACATGTTCCAGGATGTGACCATCATT
>BSBK01007112.1:0-50000 GCA_027943335.1 Chamaecyparis obtusa | reverse complement strand
AAGTAAGGGCAAAAGGAGTAGCCCTAGTTGGAGTATGAATACTCATTCTATAAGCCCACAAGGCCGGATTAATCTGTAAATGCCAATCTCTACCAGTCTTATGAACTGTTCTATGGAGAATTTTGAGAATGGTTTTATTTGAAGCCTCTGCTTGTCCATTTCCTTGCGGGAAGTAAATGGAGGACCAATGTCTTAAACTTTTTGTAGAGTTTCTTAAGGTCCTTGTTTTTAAAATGACCTCCATTTTTAGTGATTATCTCTGAAGGCACTCCATATCAATAGATGATATGGTTCAAAATGAATAGGGAAACTATCTTGCCTGAAGCAATAGAAAGAGGGATAGCCTCCACCCATTTGCTAAAGTAGTCAGTAGTAGTGATGATAAATTTGTGTCCACTTGACGAGTTGGGATGAATCTTCCCAACAAGATCAAAGGCCCATCACTGAAATGGCTAATGAGATATAGAAGGAATAAGCTCCCTGCTTGGAGCATGTATTAGGTTTCTATGTTTTTGACACTTGTCACATGATTTAGCAAAAGCTACTACATCCATTTGCATTGTGGGCCAATAGTACCCTGCCCTAAGCAACCTTCGGGCCATGGCAAGACCATTAGAATGTCCTCCACAGATGCCCTCATGAATGTCAACTAACGCTTGATTGGATTCCTCCTTTTCCAAGCACCTAAGAAGTGTCCCATCTAAACCCCTCCTATACAAATCACCAGTGATAAGGGTATGGTGAGAGGCATTGCAGGTAAGGTTTCTTTGTTCAGATCGGTTAAAGGTTTTAGGGATAATGCCATCACAAAGGTATGAGTAAATGGCACCATAGCGGGATGAGTCATGACCAACAAGGGTACAGATAATATGGCTTTCTTTTGAGTCATAGATAGGATAGTGTAGCTCTTCCACCAGGAATTCAAATCTGGACTCATGCTGTTCTAGCTGGAGAAGTGAAGCAAGTGTAGCCATGGCATCGACTGCTTTGTTTTTTGCTCAAGGGATTTTTTGAAATGTGATGAATGTGAAATATCATCTCAAAGAATCAACCATTTTCTTGTAGGGTACTAGTTTCTCATCCTTGGTTTAATAGTCTTCATTAACTTGGTTGGTAATTAGCTAGGAATCCCCATAAATGTGCAGCTCTGTGATTCTCCATTCTATGGCTATTTTAAACCCATTTGTCAAAGCTTCATATTTGGCAATGTTGTTTGTGCATGGAAACAATAGTTTGTAGGACTTAGGAATTTTTTACCCATGAGGAGAGACAAACAACACACCAACTCCTAAACCATTTTGCATAAAAGAGTCGTCAAAGAACATCTTCCATGTTCTTGCAGTCATGTACATGAGATGTTCATTTGGAAAATTAACTTGAATAGGGACACTATCTTGAATGGGGAAATCAACTAATTGATCAATGATAGCTTTTCCTTTTATAGCTTTGCACTCAACATACTCTATGTCAAATTCTGAAAGAATCATCATCCATTTAGCAAGTCTACCCATTAGGGCAGCCTTACCAAGCAAATACTTGAGAGGATCAATTTTTTCTATGAGTTTCATTGTATGTGCAAGCATGTAATGTCACAACTTTTGGGAAGAAAACACCACAGCGAGGCAAGCTTTTTCAATACTAGTGTAATTGACCTCATATGAAACAAGCATTCGACTGATGTAATATATGGCTCTTTCTTTTCTAGTGTCATCAATTTGAGCTAACAATACCCCCAAGGAAGATTCTATTGCTGAAACATACAGTATGAGTGGTTTTCCTAGGATAGGAGGCATTAAGATTGGAGGATTCACCAAGTACTTCTTGATTTGGTCCATGCTTTGTTAACAATCCTCATTCCAGACACATTTGAATCCCTTATGCAATGTCCTATTGAAGGGTTGAGCTCTATCCGCCAGTTGTGAAATGAACCTCCGTATAGACTGAAGACGTCCTTGTAGACTACTCATTTGACTAATGTTTTTGGGAGGTGGCATATCCAAAATTGCTTGAACTTTTTCTGGGTCTACCTCTATTCCTTTGGCTGAAATGATAAATCCTAGAAGTTTTCTAGAGGTGACCCCAAATGCACAATTTTTTTGGATTTAACCTTAACTAAAATTGCTCCATATGATCTAGAATGACTTCCAAATCACCTAAGTGTGTATCCCTTTTCTTGGATTTAGCCAAGGTGTCATCCACATAATCTTTCATATTCTTATGCATCATGTCATGAAAGATTGTTGTCATAGCTCTTTGATATGTAGCTCCTACATTTTTCAGCCCAAAAGGCATGATGTTCCAATGGTAGGTACCCCATGCACAAGTGAAAGAAATCTTTTCTTGGTCCTTAGGAGCTACCTTGATTTGATTATACCCAAAAAAACCATCCATCAATGAATAGATCTCATAACCCACTGTCATATCCACTATCATGTCGATGTTAGGGAGTGGAAAATCATTCTTTGGGCATGCTCTATTGAGATCTCTAAAGTCTATGCAAACAAGAATGGACTTGTCATGTTTAGAAACTGGGACAATATTGGATATCCATTCGGCATAATCAATAGCTCTTATAAATCCTGCACTGAGGAGTTTTTCTAATTTTTCCTTGATGAGAAGAGCTATGTGAGGGTGCATTTTTCTCAACTTTTGTTTCACTAGTTTGATACCTAGAGCTATGGACAAGTGATGCATAATTAGATTAGTGTCCAATCCTGGCATGTCTAAATAAGTCCAAGAAAAATTAATCTTCTTGCTCTGTAAGAACTTCGTATAGTCTTCTCATTCCTTTGTTGACAATGATTGAGCCAAATGCACTATTTGTGGAGCCTCAGTTGTACCCAAATTAATTAACTATGTAGGCTCAACAAGAATTGAAGATCTATCCTAAAAGTAACTTGGGAGATGATCAAGTACCTCATCCTCAAGTGCCTCTGAGAGGTTTTCACCTTTGGATACGCCATTTATTTTTACTTTTTTAGGTTCTAACACTGCCATAGAGTGTTTTTCGCCATCATAACTCTTATTCTTTTTTTCTTTTCTTTTTATTTTTTGACTGAGGTACTTGATGTCAGTCTCTATCATGCTCGTAGCTGGCTCGCTGGTGGAAGAGACTGTGGGTTCAATGGCGTTTAGGTAACAGGCTACCTCATAGTCATTTTGGAAAGTTAGTTATGTAGGCTCTTGATAACATTGAGACCAATCAATGAGGTGAGGATAGGAAAGGGGTAAATCAATGACTGGTTCAATATTGTGGATACAGATGGGATCATCTCTGGTGATTGCAGAGTCAGTGTCTGTCAAGTATCCTTATAAGTGGCCCAAATAAGGATTAGTCCTATCAAGAAAAGAATCATCCACTAAAGCAACCTGTGGATTCTAATCTTCTAATCCTACACATGACTCATTAGCTACCTCGGGTTGATAACTATAGGTATGGATGATATCAACATCCCTGTCAACTGTAGAAGAATTAGAGAGAGACTCCCATTCATATTCATGTGAATCCGTATCTGAATCCCGACTGGGATGTTTACACCATGTATGCCTACGATGCCTTGAGGTAGAGGCTCTAATGTCCCTAAGGGTAACATGTTCTATGATAGGATATTTTGTGTCTGATTCTTCTTGTGCTATGTTTGAAACTATTGCACGAGCAACTAGATTGTTTGAATCTCCCCAAAGGAGATTCGTAGAAGGTACCCAATCTTCACACATATCCTATTGGTTGGTCAAATTGGGCACATACTTGGATTCATCATCACTATCCATCTCACCAAGGATAGGAGCAGTGTTCTTTTTAGGGGTTTCAAATCCTAGGCCAACCATCTTTTCAGACCTACATCCAAAGAGAGCATGATTGAGAGGTTTAGCTCTGGCATCTAACCTATGACTGAGAGGACCATGTCTTGGATAGCCCATATTCTTGACAAAAGTGTACCCTCTTCCATAGGCTTTAGGAGAGGGAGAGAAGTTCTCATTATGCATGTATTTATCTTCTCTATAGATCCAATCTCTGATAGCGACTTCTTCTTTCTCATCCTGGATAGGTACTGAAGATTCTACAAATGTGCCAAATAAGGACATGGCTGAAGAGGAAGGTCTCTTCTCCTGTGAGGGTTTTCCATAAGACCAAGGGGAGACTGGAAGTTGTGTGAAGGAGTTGAGTTGATACCTCCCCGTACCAAGGTCTATGGTCCTAAGCCTGTCTTTGCATTGTGTGAGGGTCGCATTGATATCATTTTCTTCCCTATTGAGAGGAACATGAGTCCCTGTGGAAATTGAATTGACGGATAAGGTGCTATCCCCAGGTATATAGACTTCTACTCCATTATAGGGGAACTTAACACATTGGTGGTAGGTGGATGGCACTGCTTGCATCTCATGGATCCATGGCCTACCAAGTAAGATATTGTATGCTAGAGGACTAGTATCAACAATTTGAAACAAAATGTCTTTCTCAATGGGGCCAATCCTGACAAGAAGGACAACCAACCCTTTTGAACTTCTTTCTACCTCATCATAGGCTTTAATTGTGATTTTCTTTCTAGTGTCAATCACTTGCTCAAAATAGCCCAATGTTTTTAAAAGACTTAAAGTACAGATATTGACCCAGCACCTATCAACATGCGCTTGACATGGGTCTTATGAATCATGACTTCAATGTGAAGGGAGAGATTATGTGGGTGACTCAAGGCTTTGTCATCTTCTTCTGAAAAAGTGAGGTAATGAGGGCTGGCAAGGTGATTGACCATGTTTTGGAATTGATCGAGATCTAAATTGTTAAGAACATTGGCCATGTGTAAAGCATCCTCAAGGACTTGTTTGTGTCTTGGGGACAACTCTGGGAGCTCGAAGATTGAAATCTGAGTTGGGGTTCAATACAATTGATCAACAAGATTATAGTTCAAGTTTGGATTAACTGCTAACTTGGAGGTGGCATTTTTGGGAGCCATTGGTTTTGGTTTATTGGCCTAACCTGAGTTGGGTCCTCTGATGACAATAGGACCTTGACTTTGGGTGATGACATTAAGAGCTTGGGATGACGTCCTAGAGTTGGGACCCCTTAGCACCACAACGGGTCCTTCATCAAAGATAGGAGGAGAATCATAGCCATAGGGATCTTTTCCTCTCATCATGTTGACACTTTCTTCAACAACTTCCAGCATGTTAACCATATTCTTCACAGCTGTGTATGTGTAGTTGATCTCAGCCTTTCCATCCTTAGGTTTAGAGGTTTCCCCCTTCTCATATTTAGGCAAAGGCTCTTTTAATGCTTTTTGATTAGCATTGGTGTTCAACCCTTCTATCTAAATCTTTCTACTCTCAATCAGATCTTGGATGATATGCTTAAGCTTCCAACAATGTTTGATGTTATGTCCAATGCCATTATGGAATTTACAGAAATCTTTTTCATCCCACCAATGAGGTTTTACATCAGGAATATGGTGCTTTGCAGGATCTTGGGGATGTGCAAGATTGTTGGCAACAAGTGTTTTGAAAACATCCTCATAGGAATCACCAAGCTTTGAAAATTGGCACCTCTCTTTCTTGGGCTTCTCTTGATATCTTGGCTTATGCTCTTGTTGGTTGGAAGTATTGAGCTTCATTGCTTGGACAACACTAGATAAATGAAGAACACCTTGGTCCTTAGGCTGAGAAGAGTCCACCACTCCGTCATTAACTACTTGCTTGTTCTTATTCCAGTGCAAGTTTTTCCCTTTATCCTTATTAGCATTGTGATTGTTTTGACCATTATTTTTTTTGTTGTTGGTCAAAATCCCTTGCTCTTTCAAAACATCCTCTATTCTGGATGTGGTTTCGACCATGGTGTCGAAGGACTCAAAGACCATTTTTTGAACTTCGCACTGCATCTCAAGAACTAAGTTTCTAATAAGAATGTCAATCTTCTCCTTTTTAGGAAAGGTCCTGGAGTAGCAAGCACATTAACATCTCCATCTTTGCAAGAAAGCAACAAAGGACTCCCCTTGATTTTGTTTTAGGTTGCATAGGTCCAACATAGTGATAGATCTCGAAAGATTGTAGGTGAAGTGTTGGACAAATCTATGTACCAGTTCTTTGAAAGTCTTGACAGGGGGAGTTATGTTGGTAAACCACTCCATTGCTTGACCTTTGAGACTCAGTGGAAACAACCTCATGAGATAGGAGTCATCTTCATGAAATTCAAAGCTCATGATGTAGAATTGGCACCCATGGTCATGTGGATCCCCATTTCCATCATATTTGTCATATTGGGGAATTTCCACCTTCCTAGGAAAATCCTTCATGCTCACGCTCCTATCAAAAGGATTGGGACATATTGAGTCAAGATTGAATGAGCTCTTAGGTGCCAATAGCTTTTCCATCATACTCTTCATTTGTCTAATATCTTCTTCTGGGGATGGATTTTGCTTCTTGATCTTCCTATCCACATCAAAATTGTAAGGAACTCTGGCACCTTGTTGATCAAGCTCTCTAGGAACTTGTCTTTGTTTTGCTCTACATACCTTTCCACATATTGTTGGAAGAGTGGTTCCTGTTTCATCCTCATGAAGTCTTGAGCATCAAAACTTGAGTTACTACTTCCATGTTGGGAACCATGATGAGCTCATTGTGAGGGTTGTCTCGAGTTTCTAGGAGGTGTTTGTCTCCTATAGTGAGCATGTTGTGAAGTCCTTCTTCCTCTAGGACTAGGTGATCTTGAAGGGGTTCTTGAGCACCTTCTACTTCGTGGGGTCCCCGAAGGTGTAGATGGTGGGGAGTTGTTTCCACTATTGATACCTCTATTGTTGAATTGGGCATTAACTTGTTGGGTGAAAATCCTATCTTGTTCCTCTTGAGAGGCTTTCCTTTCCAATTCTAACAAGGCTAGTCTCTCTACCTCTAGGAGTCTAAATCTCTCCTCTTTTGCAGCTTGTTCATCCAAAAAGGCTTTCTTTTCTTCTTCAATTATTTTTAGGCTTTCACTTGTATAATGTGAGGTTGTTTGAAGAGGAGAACTTGGTCTTGAATGTTTGAACAAATCATTGGCATGTTGATGAAGGGTGCTCCCATTAATACCACAAACACATAACAGAAACAAAGAAACAACAACAATATGCAAGAACAAAAAATGGGATTCTTATTATCTCCACAAATGTGGAATTACAAACTTTCAGAAGTACAATATGCAAAGCCACATGGGCATTCCCTTACAATATTCTGTAGGACAAAGCCTCGAATCAATACCCAGATCTACTACCCAGAACTGCCCTAGACAACACTATGGGCCTTCTTTATATAGACAATTTCCACCACCCGAGAAGGTTCTAGAAATTTAGCCCTAAGGGCTGACCAAACTTAGAATTATTTTATTTTTCAATTTATTACATCAAATTCAGCTCAAAATAACTTTTGAAACCCAAACAAAAATTTTGAAAGAAAATTATTTTCCGCCATTTCAGGTGACCCAACTTTCGAAGACCATAAGTCATCACCAGTTGACCTGATTGACTATTATGACTCCATTCCAAAAAGGGCACGAAGCACTCTATAGGCTTGACTCATGCAAGCGCTTGTTACCCAAAGTCTCGACCTCATCCGGAGCCTCTAAAGCCTTCAAAACTGAGTTCAAAGTTTCTGTACCCTGCTGCCAATACCAAAATTCTTCAATATCTCCAAAACTAGACTTGATATGTTAATGAAACTTTACTGGTAAGCTGATACAACTGAGATGAACCTCCACATGTGAAATCAGAACATTCTGAGATCATATGACCAGCTTACTAAAAATAGAAAGTTTCCATAAATAATAGCTCTACACAAGATAGTACTTATTGAATACAAAAACAAAAATATTTTTGGGTGATGCAAGATTGCTCTTACACCCAGGATGCTCCTGCATCACATGTGTTGCATTCACATGAGCATCACAAGGTTCATTTTTCTGGTCTTCATGTTGTGACCGTTCATCTTGGTGAGCTCATCTTGCATACCTTTCAGCCATTTTATGGGCGTCCATATATCTGGTATTGATAGGGGGTGATTCTGGTTGGTTGTCATGAGAGGATTCACCAAATAGAGTGTTTTCTCTATGTCTCTGAAATATGTCATCGAGATTTTGATCCATGGCTTCCGTCTCCCTTCGAGTCATGGTATAACTCATGTCCATATCTGAGTGAGAAGGTGCTAAGGAGGTACTCAACTCACTAGGATTGCTCTTAGGTTTAAACCAAACTTTGGACTCACTCCTAGGTGATTGGTCAAACATAGGCTCACTACCCTTATGCCTTTGGTGAGTTTGAACAGGGGGTAATTGGTTAAAGACTATCTGGGGTCATTTCCCTTGACTCACTTGATACCTTGTTGTAACTGACATGAAAGGAAAAAGCACTTGGTGATAAGACGACCCTACGAAATGTTGGTATCAATCTAGGATAGTAAAAGTGTTCAATTATCCAAAAGAGAGATGGTGAGATAGAAAATTGTAAAAAGGTGTAAATCAACACTACCACAAAGGTGCCCAATCATCAGATAAGTATCCTAACACATATGGATCAAGAGGATGATTTTAACCAAGTTATATTTGATTGAAATTGATTTTGGGTGGAAGTTAATTCGACAAGAGACTACTAGAACTCTCCAAGTGTGCTATCAAAGAATTCAAAAGTTGGTCCTTTTCAACAAGAACAATTCCTAAGGCACCGATTCCAAGCACGATCACTTGTAAAATCAAAGGTTACTAATCAAATGGTCAAAACACAAGAGTCCCAAGCACAAACAGGCTTCCAATGATAGGACAAACAACTTGATCTAACTTGGATCAACCAAAAAGGAATAGAAGTAGGACAGTAATCAGTTTTAGATTGCAGACAACTGTGAGACAATTAAATAACTCTGTGCAATAGTTTCCAGGCAAGCAGTGCGATACAATTTTCTAGTGTGATATTTCACCAGAAGTAATGCGATATTTTCCAGGCAAGCAATGCGATGGTTGTGTAGCAACGAAGTGTGATAGGATAATTGACTAGATAGTGTGTAAATCTTAGTTTTTGAAGGCAAATTTGGTCAAAGTTGCAATTTGATAGGTGAATTTCTCAATTTCAAACATAGTGACAGCAGTAATCAGACAAGTTTGCAGATAGTAGGTGATCAAACATGTCATAAAACACTTGCACAAGGGCAAAAGAAACCTTGCCAAGACAAACACTTGTGATATCAAAGAAAAAAATCCTATGAGTACTACCGTGATGTTTAATGTTCAAGAACGTTTACATGGGTAGATCACAATGAGAACAATTCAAGCACTTACTAGCCTAAAAAGACAAAGGCTCAATACTTAACAACTTGGCCCACACTTGATGTCCCATTGCCTCACACAAAGTGGTTGCCCACAATAGATATTGGCTTTGTCATGAAAGTACCAATGACAAAACCAAAGAAACACAGATGGTGATTAGTCTTGGGGTGATCTGGGTTAGTCCACTAGGATCAATCCTTGCACCAAGATGTTAAGCGGAAAAATTGGGTAGCTTCTATCTATGGTTCTTAGTAAGGGCTTCTATTTGTAATACCCCTCTTTCTCCCCAAAGGGACTCCTTACCTTGCGGCAAGTAACGGACCTCACGGCCACAAGAGTACCTTAAGCATTCTTTCTTAGCATTTTTCTCATGGTCACAATCCCACAAGTACTCACACTAAACAAAGACAAGTACTACGTCTACCAAGGTTTTGTGTCCTTGATAGCCTTGAGTTTATAGTGGGTTGGAATAGCCGGCTAAGAGCTTGTCCCCACTTGGGTCATTCCTCTTGATTGCTCAAGAGTAGGCCCACTAAAGGATTCTAAACTAAACAAAGAGTGGATTAACCTTTGAGAGTCAAGATTTTAGGTTCACCACAAGGGTGAAGAGTATACTCTCCTATCTCAAAAATCTTTCCCAAACACACCAAGCAAAGTTCGATTACCCTCTTGCTTTCAAAATCTAAAGATGGGTCAACATTTTTTGGTTCACCACAAGGGTGAAGAGCATACTTCTCCTACCACCAAAAGACACCTACAACAAGATATTAAGTGCCTAGAAAGAAACAACTAGTATATGCCACACTTGAAATGAAATAAATGAGCAAACACTTGATTGTTTTTATGCTTTTGGGCAGCCTTGCAAAAAGGATTAGTAGCCCTTGCACATTTGAAGCTTTGAGATGCGTTCTTTAACAAATTTTCAAACAATGGGGGCACACCTACAAGCACCACTTGTTAGCCCCACAAGAGTTAGCACAATAAAATATGATATATTCTGGAAATGAAACTCTATCCTAAATCAAAAAACTGAAACCAGTGAGCAATCAAACCAAAATTTTCCAAGAAAGAACCAAAAATCACTCATTGCCAGGCCCAGACAATAGTTCTATCAGTAGAAGAGCCACGCGATACTTCGCAGTATACTGGTGCGATATTTTCTCCCTATGCAATAGATTGTACTATGTCCAAACGATGAAGTTCTGTATGGCTGCATGACAGAAACCTATATGGCCGAGCGATACTTTTACTAGAAAAGTATCGCACGGGTATAAAATAAAATATTGCACGATACTAGAAGATTGTCGCATGATAATTTGTCAGAAAAACAAAGAGCCAAAATAACAAGCTAAATGATGACAAAAAAATGACAGAAATGCATGAAAAGAATGACAAAACAAGAGTGTTATGCCCCATGATGGGCGCCAAAAATGTACACTCAAATTATGTACTTCTCTAAGTCATTACTTCCAAGAGAATCCATGAATGGGAAGCCTTGAGAATGCAACCTAGAGCTCCCTATGCATGGAGTTGCAAGGATGTTTCGATTGCTCTCAGCTAGAGCTATGAAGCATATGACCTTGCTAGTCAACCACACAATGGGAGATTCAATGAGACAAGGGAAAGAATGTCAATATCATCAAAAATCTAAATGAAATGCAATGCAACTATGCTAAGAATGAAGAATGCAACTAAGCTATGAAAGGAAAATGCAAGTATTAAAAATCCTTACTAATTAATCTATATGAGCTAAACTAGAGCATAAAGGAAACTAAACTAGAAATGCCATGAAAACTAGGTTAAAATGCAAGAATGAAGACTAAAAGCAAGAAGATCTTCCAAGCTTCAAATCTCCAAGAAATCCTATAGCATAAGATTAGTATTCAAAAGTTGGGATCCTAAAATGAGAAGAGAGCTCTCCTTTTAAAGGAAATGAAAAGGAATGGACCATGGAGATTAAGAGGCAAAAGAGTTGATCAAGGGTGGAGTTTGAAAGAGGGATCAATCCATGTGCACAAGTCTCCTTCAATGAGAAATAAGAGTTGACTTTTGTGTCCCATGTGAGACAAAAAGACCTTTTCTTCTTTTTATAAAATAAGAATAATGCTTTATTTGTGCAACTTAGGATAAGAGGTAAGTGGGGGCTTTTTATTTAAGAAAAGGGGAGGGAATTCCTTTTAACTAAATAAAGAATTAGGATAAAATGGTTAATCCATAGAATACAATCGAATAAATGATAGAATTAGGATTTGATCAAGGAAATTGATTTGAAAATTGCCAAGTATTGATTCAGGAAATTGATAAATTGAAGAATGGGGCCCAAAGTCTAGGCGACCATTTTAGGGTGCATACAACTTGCATTGGCTGAATTGGGGGAGTGGTTGCGGGAATGTGAGTAGGATTAGGAGTAGGATTTTCAAATTGTAATGCACTAGTTTGGGCTTATTTAGACCTCTTTTTAATAGATGGTAGCTCTGTGTACACAAAAGGATTCTTACTCTTCCTGGTTGGGATCCCACTCGTAAGCTTAAGTATTGATCTGCATGAAACAAGATTAGAGTCACCAGGTATGATTTCAAAACACAGTCATTGCTCATACCACACAATAACTTCCATAATTTTTTTTTTAGAAATCTGACTTGCTGAGTCTTTAGTCCCACTGGGTGTGTCAAAAACTATTGTCACTAGGGATTGCACCCAATTTTTTAAGTGTTAAAACCCAGCAATCCTGTGAAGCATGGGACTATTCTCAAGTTGTGGGTAACCTATCTGAGAATAGACCTTTGAATTAAGAGTTTGCTTCCCTTTGGATCACTTGAAAACTGACTAATTTGAGGAGAAAAGGGAGAGAGTGCATAAAATAAACAACTGAAACTGAATGAAGGGTATGTGCAGGATCATGGTATGCCAAAAAGTGGCGATGTGAAAATGAAGTCCTGATTGATAGACTCTTTGAAAACAAACTATAACTTTCAAAAAATATAACATTTTTGAAATCTAAAACATACATCACATTCTATGCTTCACCTAATACAATAATAATAAACAATTCTTTCAATTTGATGAACTTTAGACTAAGTTAAGGTGGTCAGACACGAGAGTTTTTATATTCAGGAAAATTTGTAGTAGAAAAATTATTATTAATTATTTACTTAAAAAAAAAAAAGAGTATACATCACATCTAGACATGAGTCTGCTACTTTTATCTAAAATCTTATAAAAAAATATTATCATTTTATTTTGTTTAATGTGGTCAGACATACACCTACTTGTTATATTTCTAGTCCTGATTGATAGAATTATTGAAAAATAGTAAGAACTTTCAAAATATATAACATTTTTGAAATCCAATTTACATGTGTCACATTCTATGCTTTTCCTACTATAAGAAAAATTAAAAAAGTTTTCAATTTGATAAAGTTTAGACTAAGTTAACTTGGTCAGACACGAGAGTTTTTGTATTCTGGAAAAGTTGTAGAAGAAAAATCATAATTAATTATTTACTTAGAAAAAAATTACAAAAAAATATGTGTCACATATGGACATGAGTCTACTACTTATATTTAGAATCTTTTTTAAAAAATTATCATTTGATTCTATTTCAGGTGGTCAGACATACACCTACTTCTTATTTTTTTCCTCAAATTTTCATACTACTACATTGAAATTTGAAATTTTTTACATATAGAATAATTATTTTTAAAAAAAGCCTACTATCTTAGAAACTAAATTCAATTTTCTACAGATTCTCTTCTTACATATTTTTGATATAATATATATATAACTTGTTTAATTTTTTGTGTCAACTTGCCTTAAACCTAATTTTCTGAATTTTCATAGCCACTTAAGGGCCTAGTTTGGCATACCATGATCCTGCACATACTCTGAAACAAAGGTGATCCACAAAATTCAAATGAAGATCCACAACTGAAATAAGTTTACTCCAACATCAAAACAAAAATTTGACTCACAACTTGATTCACTTCCTTAAACTCTTAATGAAACAAGGTACTTCAAATACAGAGAAGGGAGAAATCTCCACAATTCTGATCTTTTCAATTGCACACAAATTACACTACTAAGCTAAGATGAATTCCTAAAAACCAACTTGGATCAACATGCAGATTAAGGATACAAGGACATCACAGTAATCCTGCATGTGATTCAAAAAGCAAATCCGAAATTGTAGGGAAACAAGAAGGATCAATTTTTACTGCTAAAAAGAAACTAAGAACAATTGTGTCTCTCAAAGCTATAACACTCATATCAAAGAGAATAGAATGAAGAGCTAACCTCTATCACCAAAAAATGAGAGGTATATATCTAAAATCCTAGGAATCTGCATTCAAACTCCACCACCTCCTAAGAATAGAAAAAGATCAATAATAGACTCATGAGGCTGTATCATAACTCGAATGCCAAATTCCTGGGTTTCTAGGGGGGTGGAAAAAGTGGGGTCCCTAAAAATAGATAGTCAAGGAAGACCATTCTACCCACTAAGTCATGCGCCAAAATAGGATTCTGACAATGGTTTATAAAACACCATTGCCAGAATTTACAATAAAATGTGCAATGACTGTTACATTATAAAACATAACCCCCACTAAGACACAAAATGGATTAATATATATTAAAATGAGCTCAACCCAAAAAATGGGTAAACACATTTTAAAATAATTATATTTCAAAAATCCACTTATGCCCAATAATGTGGACTAAAAATAGTTCTCAACCCAATGTTAGAAAAGGGGAAAACATATTTTTGGAGCATTTGCATCTTAAAGAAAGAATTACATATCACAATTTAAACATCGCCATAAATGAAATAATGAACTCAACCCTAAGAAGGGGAGATGTAAGATTAATTCGCTATTCATGTCAAAACCCCTCTTCGAAAAAAAGATGAAGATACTGGAAATGTGGACTTTCCTTATTGGCACCTGGCAAGTTTCCATATTTCACTGGTAGTTCTGTGCACATGCTTTTGGAAACATCTGATTAGGGCATCGTGAAGTTGAGGTAGGCTCTTGATTTTGGAATTCATATTTTCATTTCATTGTTTTATTTCGAGGGCAATGGCATTGTATTTTTACCTCTCTATATCTATGAGGGCAAGGCATCATAAACCTTCTCTGTTAAGATTATCCATGTTTCTGTGTATCTGACCTTATTTTGAAAGCATCATGTATTCAACTAATCTCTGCATCTTATTTTGGCAATGATGGCATCTATGCATTTCATCTTTGTTACCTATATTTTGCTTTGTTGTGTGCTCGGCTCCATCGAGGGCACTATGGTGGCAAGCTTCCTATAGGAATGTAGCATCCATTTCAATGATGTTTATGTTCCCTTTCCACCACAAAGAACCGTGTATTTATATTCTCTACATTTTTAATTTGCAATGATGGCATTATTGTGGGTACTGTTGTTGACGACACTTGGAGGGCATGTTGACCTCTATATATTGAGCGTATTATGAAGGCACTGTGACCCTAGGCATGATATCACTGTTATTTCTGTTTGATCAGCTCCCTTTATATTTTGGCTCATTGTGCCCTTTTGTGCAATGTCGTATGCTCTACTATTGTGTTTGAGGGCATGGGCTTTGGCATTTGTGCCTATGGTATCTTCTATTTTATATTCACTAGTATTTACCTCTTGATGGTATTTGATAATGCCTTTGCTTGCTGTTAACTCTTTTATGTATCTAATAAGGGCACCGTGATTTTCAATTCACTATTGATCTACAACTTGTGTGTGTATTCAAGCTTTGATTATCTGCTTGTATCGAGGGCCCCCGAGCTAGTTGTTACACTACTCATTTTATGCTTGGCATTGTCAAGTAAATACATAGTGTCCTCAGAACCATGAGCTTAGGGCACCATATGTGTTTATTGCTATGATTCCATGCATGGCCTATGAAGAATGAATGCACTATGTTGTGGTTTGTGCCCTCTTCTTCACTGCTTCTCCTTCTATTTATCCTTGCTTCTTTGAAATGTCATTGACAATGCCATGCCTGACTCCTCTGATGACTCTTGGGCTAAGGCATTAATATTGCTATATTTTCTCAGAGCCCATGAACCATTTTTACCGTTACCACTATGCTCGGATGAAAACACATTCATGGGGTTCATATTTTATGAGGGCATCACTGTTATATAAGCTGGTTTTGGATCTGGGCATTACTTATTGAAGAGGGCGCTAGTTATTATTGAAAATCTCATTACGGCACAGCCCGTGAGCCTGGTATCACCTGGTCTTTGATCATGGCATGTTTGAATATTGTTGGTTGTGTACTATGCTGCTACATTGGATCTCATGGATTGCATCCTATGAATTGTATTGCTTCCTTAACAACCATGAGCCATGGCATGGTATTGTGCTTATGATGTATATTCATAACCCTCTATGACATCATTATTCACTAGCTTGTTTCCTGGTATCACGTCATTGCACTACTCTTACATGCATAGGCCCATGCACTACTTGTTGTGAGCCTACACATATTGTGCCATCCATGATATTGAGTTATTTTAGAACTCATGATGCCACTGTTATACATATGCTGCTTGATTAGCATTGACTTCTTGATGGTCGATGCCACTGTTAAAACATTGATCCATATCCCCTGTTTCTGGAAGTATTATCTCACCACTTGGCCATTTGATTTGTTAGCATGACTATCTTTAGCATGCTTGCCGTTGTTTTCATAGAACCATATAACATTGCTCCATCTATTGTTGCTAACTGAAATACTCATTAGGCCTGTAAACTTTCACTGTATGCTGGTTCTTATTTAATGTTATGTTAGATACTAACATGATTTTAGCACCACATCATTAGTGGCTTCAGGCCATATACTATTGCTGGTATTGATATGAACTGGACACCATTTATGTATTTAATTGTATTTACTTCTATATTGAGGATGGAAGCTGATTAATCAACTGAAGCTCTTTTGTACTTGGTTCATAATTCTGATTGTATATTATTTGCTATGACTGCTTCATTGCACCATGTGGAGATGCATTTGATGACATACTATTTTAATTGATGGTGCCAATTCATATTCCCACATGCATTATCTGCTCACTGTTCCTCTTGATTAAATGCCACCATGTGTTACTGATTTACCAATTGAAGCCTCTTACTTAGCTCATAATGTTGATTTGAACATGCTTCATGTTGTGATGTATCTCTATGATACTTGAGTGTCCCACTGACACTACATCATTCACAGAATGTTTCCCCATTTTGTATTGTGGGTGCTCTTGCCCCTTGATGCAGTCACTGACAGAAAACTTGAGGTTTTCTTGTCATGATCTGCATCAAGGGTCAAGGTCATTCATTGGATATATTGTTGGATCAACTCCTCCTATATCTGCACATGAAACAAACATGTCAATAAAAACATGGTGCCTCTTTCATCTTTGGAGCCTTGATACACATGCCTTGAGCATAGCCTTTCCTAGAGGTGCATGGCTGAGTGTATATATGCGTTCTGTAAATACTGTGATACTAGCCATTACTTAGATCCATTGGATCTAACCCATATCTTCTCTTCTCTTCTTGCAGGTTCTGGACTACGGGAGCTCTCTGGATAGGATCAGATTCGGACATCATTACCAGGCAATGTCTGTTACCCCAACATTTTAATTGATTATTCATGTATATCTGCACTCATTCATTCAATTCTGGTAACGACTATGGTCACGACCTGTGTGAGCTCAGATAGATGTCTTTCTTTCCAGTTCTTTCCTTTTGTACAACATACATATCACTGATACATGCATGTATAATCTTTAGATGTAGAAGTTTATTCCTTTTCTCTTTCATGTACTTTGCAATGAAATGAACACAAATCTAAGAAAGACCACTAATAATTTCAAACTAGGGTGCAGTAGTCAAACTTAGTAATTAGGCCTCTTCAAAAAGTAAAATACTGATAACAAGCACCCTTAGTTAATATACAAAAGAAAGAGAATAATACGCGGGGTTCTTAATTTTTCTAATTTTAGTAGTTTGCAAATTTTTAGTTTGAGCTGATAAATTTTCTTTAAACCACATGATTTTCTCCTATTTATAAGCATTTCTAATGAAGGAGTCTGCTAGTTGTAGATTCAAATTGTACATTATTACTAAGAAAGAAGACTCTTAAGTGAGGTGAAATTTCTAGCAATTATTAATTATAAATTCTAGATCTTATATACAGTTGGATGACCTTTTTCGTCATCGGTTGTTTTAAATCAGGAGAAACAAGGGTTTGCTAAGAGGTCTAAATTGAAACCTGATATTCCTATAATTTTCCATCTTTTGAATCATCACTTACATAGGCAGTACATCGGCAGTGCCAAAAGAATTGCATCTAGCTACATTATGCTGCAACCTCCATTGGAAGGCACAATAGTTTATAATCTCTTAAACCTATGTTAGTTTTCTGTTGTGCTTAGGCTTGGTTGAGAATCCAACCTTTTCTTTTTCACAGTTAGTTATATTCAGAACCTTGAATTATTCACCACTTGAAATGGGTCTTTCGAAATTTTTGAGTCTTAGTTTCTTCATTGTTTTGCATATTTTTTTTGAGATTGTGGTCATTGAGCTTATTTAGTAATAGAAAACCGTCTCATAATAACTATTCACAGTTGAGAAGAAGGAACAGGATAATACAGTTGATATTTGGAGCTTGGGAGTTTTATGTAATGAGTTCCTCTATGGTGTTCATCCATTTGAAGAAAAGAAGCACTTTGACACTTAGAAAAGGTTAGAGATCCTTGTGTAACTCTTAGCAAGTGCAGTGTTCATTTTAAGATCCTAAATATCCTTTCCAATTTACATGTTTATGTCTCTTACAATAAACAAAAGCTTGTCTAGTTAGGGGTATCCAAGACTCAGGTTAGCCTTTGATTGGATCTAAAAATGACGCAGAATTTCCAAAGTTGATTTGAAATACTCTCCGGGTCCAGTAGTTTAACTCATGGCATTCTATGTTAATAAAAGACTCCAATATACAAAACCAAGATAATTTTCATTTAAATCAAATTATAATTGGTGTGTCAAGTTAATTTTTAATATAATATACTTTGATACAGTAAGTATCGTGCAAGTTCATCAAGATTTTTCCCCCTGACGAACATAAAATCTCATTCTTCGAAACTGAGCAGCCAGAAAAAACACACCTCACAGGGAATATAATATTATAAATTTTCAAGTCAAATAGGTTATACAAGCTACACTTCTATAGCACTAGAAAATTTTCCTTCATTTTCAAATTTTGGATGATGCATGCTATACCCATTGAATGATAGGATTCAAGTGAAATATGCTCACTGTAAGTCAACGTGATTTTATATTTGTATCCATGATCTCATCTCAGGTTCTGAAAAAAATTGAACGAGAAAAGAAATGGAATAATTGAAAATCCAAAAAGTGACAAAGGTTGATGTTAATTCTTATTGTAATTTTGTTTAAATTAGGTGGTTTTTCATAGGGCACTACAGATGCAGTCCATGTTTTCTATTTCAATTTGTAATAGGGACAAAATAGCCAGTTGAATCCTAGTTGAAGATTGTCAATCAATTCCAAATGGTGCCATAAACTAAAGTATTTTTAAGTGCTTTAAGGTAGGCAAAGTTGCAACAGAGAGTAAGTGCTTAAGGTTTTCAAAGTCCATAAGAGTGACGCTTGAGTAAAAATCTCTTGAAAAATATTATAACAGTGTTTCCAAAAAGCCTCTATTCAACTTCTATCCACTCATTCAGTAGCTTACTCCATCTGGGAGCCAAATTTGAATGAAAATACAAGGTGATTAATAATTATACTATTATTGATACAAGTTGTCTAAGGAAACTTTAAAGTCTGTATCACACAATCTCTTTCTCTCAAACACACACATTTTTAGATTGAAAATTAAAGCATTTTAAACCATCTATTCTTATAGATCCAATGCTTGAAATTGAAATTAATTAATAATGAAATCCAAACCTACATTTGGAAGATGGCATAAGATATAAGTATAAACTCCTTGAGACAGGCTTGCCAAAACTCAAGTGAAACCTACATTTGCTTGGAGGTTCTAAAAGGTAGACATCCCAATACCAATACTATACATCACTAATATTGAAAAAGAAAATAGTTTAAGCATCTCCATAAGAATTTGAGAAAAATGCCAAAAATCACCAGTACTGAATCGGTTCTTAATTTTAAAGACAAAGTACATTCCATTATTTTTTCCATGACTTCCTTTCTATACTTAGAAAATACAAACTGCGGAAACTTAGAAAGAAATAATATTTTGAAAAAAATTACATTTCCCTGACAAAACTTGAGCAAGATAGCTTGATTATTATTTCCAATTATAATACAATTTAAATGAATCGAAAGAATGTGTCCTCCTTTGTTGAACCGTCTTACAATATGGGTAGATTCAAAAATAAAGTTTTCCAGATTGGATGGTCTTGAACCATAGGAGAGAGCAATAATTTCGACTGCAAATAAGCATGGATTTTCTTTAACAAGTCCCTTTGTGAACCAACCAGTCTTTCAAATAATTAAGATCGTTTTTACCATCCAAATGGATATATTCAGTGATATATTCAGTGAGTTCATATGATTAGAAGAAATTCTAGAAACTTCTCTTTTCATTCAAGACAAAAATGTTTACAAGAAACTATGTTGGCACACTGTTCCAATGCATACAACTTTACATGTGAGTTTCTTATAAAATGTAAATTGTCAGGGACCTATTTTTTCTTATGCTTATTGATTGTATTATAGAGATATCAGATAAATAGAGTTTCGAATGAAAAACATATTGTTCAAAGAAATTGGCAATTTTGAATACACTATTAAATGCAAATGTTTTTTTAAAGAAAAGTATTGATCTAGGTCAAAACAAGAGCTTTGGAACAAGGTTTGGGTTTGGAAATTGTTTGATAAAATAATCGCAAGAGGTGTAGTCACATGGGTTTCTTATCGTGATTTCCTTGTCACCACTTATACAGTGAATAGAGTTTGTTACTATAGTAGGAATTGGTATTTCAAGCACATATTTGGCATTGCACACAGTCACTATAATCTGTGGCATTATTTCGGTCCATCTGAATCAAACAACATTCTTTGAGTCAGGAACTTAAATATAGAAAAGATGATACAATAAGACTAGTAGTATGTCTATATGTAAAGGTGCTAGATCCATTTCTAAAACCTTTTTATTTCCAAGCGGTTACCTTTGATTTAATTAACAATCTTTGTGTCAAGAACTTAAGCATGAAAAACAGTCCAAAATTTCATCTTGTCTGTCAAAATTGTGTTGAAGTAGAAGCAAACTATTTGCGAGTCTCAACACCTCAATACAGTCCCAATACTGGAGGTATTCACATTAGTACATCCACCCATGTTATGGTTACTGACTCCATCGTTCGTACTAGTATGCTTAGTTACCCAATTTATTATTTTTCTTCATCTAGTAAAAGTATCCCTTCTCAATTTCACTGTCATTTTCTTAAAACTATATACAAGGGATGACTGAATCATTTAATGTAATGATTCAAAATATCACTTTTGGACTAGGCCATGAAATCAGGTAGCCAAGTATTTAAATTTTAGAACACCATAACTACCCATATAGAAAGTTTAATGATAAAGTGATTTCCAAATATGAAAGTACAATATAAGGAGCTTGGGGAAAGGAACTCAGTAGCAGAAGTGTATTTTGTGGTCATGGATGGTCTACGAATCACTTGGCAGGTAAAATATCCCAACTCTAAATTCTTTAAATGTTGGTTATTTTGGCTTTTTTTTTTATTGTTCATTGTTCTTTTTCTTTTTTTCTTTTTTTTTTTTGTCTTGTGGTGTTTAATGATTATCTTTTTAATTGTACAAGGATGAGCCATCAAAATATCATCGTGTTTATTTTCAAGAAATTTATCACGAAGACAAGTTGTTCGTTTCAATTCTACCTCAAGTACAATAGTAGAGAAATAGAAAAAGGAGAAGTATATTTATTAATGTCTCATTTTCCGAGAGATCAAATTTATTTTTCCCTTAAAATTCAAACTCCAGACTTGGGACTGGGGGAAGGTTTCTATTTAATGTCTCAAATCTTATCAATTTTTTAATATGTACTATTGTTATTTACAAGTAACTTTGAACTCTTTTCTCCAACAGATCTTCTATTACTTTTTGTTTGTGAAAATGTGATCTTTTTCAAATTACTAACTCTATTGTTTTTTTTTTATTTAATAAATTGAACTGGTTTCTGAGTGATGAAATTGCTTGAACTGTTTTATGTTGACTGCAATAATGAA
Source organism: Chamaecyparis obtusa (assembly GCA_027943335.1). Lineage (NCBI taxonomy): Eukaryota > Viridiplantae > Streptophyta > Pinopsida > Cupressales > Cupressaceae > Chamaecyparis > Chamaecyparis obtusa. The sequence goes on along the minus strand of BSBK01007112.1, from coordinate 28,415 downwards.
GATACAAGTTTTTTCAAAAGAGCGTTATTTTTTGAGGAATTAAGATTGCATTGCTTATGTTTACAATGGCTTATTTCATGTTTTTTTCAAAATTCATAATTCTGTAAAACACAGACAATTTTGCCTCAAATTTGGTTGTGTTTTTTAGGATTAATTTACTAGTTTAAAGTTTCCTGTATGTAAATAGAATAAAAAATTATTATTATCCTGCAAACACTGAAATGTAATACATGTTGATTTTTGTAAACAGGTTATTGGTGATGTCCTAATGATACGCAAAATTTTGACCAATTTCATTAGGTATGTACTTTTGATATTCTATTAAATTTAAATGTTTCTCACTCAGGTTGACCATTTTGAAATTCTAGTCTTAAAAGGGAGTTATTTTTGTTGTAGTTGTGTTCTAGGTATAGTAGGCCTTAAATACATGCATGTCATGCACATTTGACAAGGTTGGTACACATTTTTCTTATATAGAAGATTGGGGTCAGACCTCTTAGAATATTACTTCACACATATTTTATTTGACAAAGTTAATAATTGTGTGCTTGAAATCAATTATTAGTCACTGCCTTATTAAGGTAGAGACTAATGTTTTGAGCTCTCTCAATTCAATTAATTTTTATCTTGAAATTTGTGACAAAAAATTATAGCCTAAAGCTTGAACTCCTTTATTTGTTAAAATGATTTTTCTTTCTATTTTTATCTTTTTATGATTGAGTGTAATATGTTGTTTCTGAGTTTATAAGTTTTCATTTACCAGAGTCCTTTTTGTTATGAATTCATATTTAATCATGGCTATTTGAAAAGATTAATTTTTCATTTTAATCCTTGTAAAAGGGTTTGGATCCTCTCCATAACTTAGAAGATAAGAATTTAAAAATAAAAATTTATTACAATATTCATTTAATCAATCTGATGTTTGGTTACAAACAATAACTAAATAATTATCTACCTGATTTTTCTTATAACTTTATTTTTTATTTTCATTTGCACTTATTGCAGGGTGTGCAACCTATCAAATCTATTAATTTTATAAATTTGATTACATTAAATATAATTGTTTCTTATGTGGAACTATCTTTTTAACAAAATTTTGTATTATAAAAATGTTCCATGTATTTTAGTCTCTTAAATTAACTATCACTCTATCTTGCAGCCTATCATTTTCAGAATACAATCTATTAGTTTGCAATTGATAGCATATAATACTAAAGGATTTGTCACATGTTTGTGATACAAGGTCAGTGATGAATTGTTATTAGTCTGTTTGCCTAACATTTCAAAAGATACTTGCTAAAATAGGGCACACTTATTGTTAAGCATTCCTCTAGTTTGTGCAATCATTTTTAGCAATTTGAGAGGCTCATGAACTAGATGAAGATATGTAGCATAAGAATTCTTGATAAATGTACAAGTTAAACATCAATATTATTTCTAATTAAAATTAGATTATGGATGCTATTGTACACATTCTATATTCCTTGATTAGTACACATTCAAATCAATTCTTAGACAAAAGTCCTTACTAAGTCTTAAAAATGCATACAAATACTACTACAAACAAGCCAAATGTGTTATAACATCCAATCATAGTAGAAACATATCAATCATATGACCTTCAACAAATACTATCAATTGATCAAGCTTTGGACAATGAACATTATTTTTGAATTGGCTCATTTAACTTCACAGTTAGTGACTTCCTATTTAACACAATCAATATCTTATTTTATTATAGATATACACCTACTGTATTGTGCAATGGACTTGTCGATCATTTATCACAATGTCTTCAAAATGATTTTCCTCCAGCTTTGAGATCTTTAGAACATGAATTACATCCAATAATCCTATATGATTTGCATAATATACATGATAGAAATACATATCTACGTAGAATAAGGCTTTCAACAATAGAGACCAATGCCAATGGTGAAGTTGGGCTTTGGGGTGACACATTTTGCATCCAATGGTTGGAGCGATGGTTGAAGATACCCATATGTATTTGGTCGTCGACATGAAAAAAACCTTATTTGCACTTCAATAAAGATGCATATCATCCTACTGTTGGAGAGTTATAGGTAGGGTACTGAGAGAGGTGGTGAATTAGTACCGCAGAGATTTCACACTTATTCAACTTTTTGAACATAAATCGATAGCCAATAAATTACTTATACCAATAACTTTTTTTGTCTTTTATTGATAGTTGTTGTAATGTTTAACCTATAACTGATTACATGTAAATTAAACATACAATACATAAACATTGAAACACTTAACATAATATTTTGGAATCACAAAAAACCCTTGGTCAAAGGGAAAAAATGTGGTGGGGATGATACCCACAACTCATCACTCCAGTAATAAGATGCCCAGTTAGGAGCTTACATAAATGTCATCTTATGAATGACTTCACCCTATTCGGAGTGTCTAATACCCTATTAGGATTATTGAAATTATTTTTTTTTAGTGTAAAATATGGATAGGGTTTAGAACAATGGGGGTTTGCACATAAAAGAGACCCTAAACCAATATTTAACACAAACATCAAATTCTAATGATAAGGAATATAAATCTAGAAATACTTGCAAAGAATAATGAAATTAGATAAAATGAAACACATATCTCATAATATAGAAGATCTGGAAATTGTTGTTTTCTAATGTCTGTACTGAGTTTCTAGAAATTATGTAAGCAGATTTGTGATGGAAACACAGACACAGAGAAAACCCAAAAATATTTTTCTTTTCGGAGCTAGATTGATCTTGACCCAAAATACAGGTTGACCATTACTCCTTTATGTCGACCTTGACCTACACTACTCTAACAGAAATTCTGTCAGTGGATCCCGAAAGTTTGTCGAAAAGGGTATCTGAATCTGCTATGTAATTCTCTATTCCGTACCTATTTCTATAAGAAAAATGGTTTTATTTTTTGGATGAGGGGTTTGCCTTGGTCAAACCCTGATTTAGGAATTAACCTTGAAATCAAAACTAAAATTGAGAATGCTATCAAGTAGTAGAAGAAGATCTAACAATGAAGCTATGGTATTCAATAGATATGCAATTGTATTTGAAATGTAGACAAGTATGTTAATATGGAAGCTTAGGCTCAACATAAAAAACCATAAATTTAAATCAAAACCTCTAAGATTATATGCTTGGAATCCACCTTGAAGGACGAATGAATGAATCTTGAGGATGCACAAAGGATCTTGAAGAAAGATCACACCACCATGATGGATAGATCAAGGGCTTGAATACTTGAATCCTTGATCTTCAATGGAGAACTTGAATGCTTGAGGAGAAGACTTGAAAAACCTTGATTGAACACTTGGAAGCTTGGAAACATGTAGAACAAGGGATGCTTGAAATTATCCAATCACTTTAATGGATTATTCGTAGCTCTTCCTCCTTAGATTTCATGATCTTGCTTGCCTTGATGCCAAATGAGAGGAGAAGGCTTCCTTATATATAAGTCTAGGGAAAAAACTTCTAGAGAGACCAACATATGAAAAATAAATTCTCATTAGGACCATACCCTTTGAAGTGGACCTATATTAAATGTCTTTTAAGAGTTACCATTTCGAAGCCCGAAATAGCCAAACTGGAAGCGAGAAAATAAAATTTTGAGTTTCCCCCCACATCCGGCACACTTTCTGATTGAAAAGGGGGACCTGGGTCAAGGTGGAGTTTGACCTTGACCTAGGGGGTTTAAGACCCCTGGAAAATATGCCAGGTGGGGAAAACAGTGCCCAAAGAGGCCCAATAAGGGTCCTAAACAGGCACAAAAGATGGAAAAGGGACAAAAATTCAAGGACAACATGATAATGGCCCAAAACACCCCCTAAGGAGGGCTAAATAGTCTTAACATGGAATTTCTTCCATTTTAAGATGGTACATTAAGCCCCCACTTTAGCAGGAGTATGGAAATTGAACATACTCGTGGTAAAGTTAGAAGAAAGACTCTAGTGGATCGTAATGAGATAGAACATCACTTAGTTAAGGAAATGAGCCTCCAAGCAAAGGATTCTAACTTGACATATAAACACAAAGGCATAAAAACAAAGAGAAAATAAAGGCAAAGCTAAAAGACACAAAAAAGAGGGTTTAGTACAGAAACAAACCCAAATCAACTAGCAAAGAAAACCTTGCTAAGGAATGCTTCCTATACTAATACCATATTTGGAAAGCTATCATAAAATCATAAATGACTATGTAAGAAAGAAAAGAACAACGCTATAAATAACATATCTTCATGATCTAATCCTACTAGCATGAAAGAGAAAAGAGAGAGAAGAGAGAATGATTACCTCACCCAGTAAGATGCCCACCTTATCATGAATCACCAAGGAGGGAGAGCCCAAAAGGTAGCCAAACCTGATAATTCACCCATAAACTGTGCTTTTTAGTTGTAATGCATCTTTTGACAGCTTTTGGAATACCCATAGATCTACATTCTTATATCACTATGGAATATAAATTGCGTGTCTCTTCAGGATTTAGCAACTTATGTGTGTTACCTTCTGAGGATTTATCATGTTAAAATTGAAAATGCGTGGCTCTTCATGATTTAGCAACTTATGTGCCTTACCTTCTGAGGATTTAACATATTGCAAAATGTAAACTGTAGTATAAGGAAGACCCTATATATGCCCCCCTCCTTATCATGGCTACCTAATAGGTAGGATAAGGAAGAGAAGGGGGATACCTACTTCACAAGGTGAGGAGATATCATGTTAGCAAAAATGTACACTATATTCTTAGCAAAGAGTATTGACCCTTACATCAAAGAGCATAGATAATCATGAAAAAGGATATGTCACTTATGGAAAAGGGATCCTCAAAGAGGGAGAGATCTTATCAACAAGACCCCCATAGTAGAGGAGTGCTTTTGGATAAAATATTATCTTTCTAATAAAAGAAAAGAGGAATCTAAGATTCAATCATCAAGTCCCTTGCGATCAAGAGAAAGAGGAATCTTGTAATGAAGGAAGCAAACTCTAGCCCCAAAGCAAGGGAAAGAGTTTATAAAGAACATAATTTGCAAAATAAGAAGAGGTGATGACCTAGGACAACAACCTCTCACATAAAAGGATATCCATAGCAAAAACATTAGTCAATATAAGGAAATAATGTTGCAGAATAAACAAATGCCACTAACCTAAGGAAATTAGATCCCTAGATAGAGAGAAAGAAGGAAAACCTTGCCCCCCAGGGATGAAAGCAACGGATATACCAAACAAATCAAGATATGTTGTAAAAAAGAGATATCTTTGCAAAAACAATTTCATAGAAAAGATATCTTGAATACTAGAAGAGAGCTATGGATGATTTTGAGAAAAGGATGGATATACCATATCATAATACAAAACCATAGGGATAAAATATAGAAAGAATAACCAATTAAGCACAAAAAAATATATATGCTAAGAGCATAAGGATCCTATAAAAATGGAAGAAATACCGCTTGCCCTCCAGTCAAGAGACAAGAGGGAGAAAGAGCTATATTATATAGGAATGAGGGGTAAAATTATGAAGAAATTTTAATACTGCACGAGAGTGAGATATAATTCCTAAAGCGGTTCTTTCTCTAACATACATCTCAAAATGCACACAATCAACAAGTATTTATGTGTATTACTATAGTGAATAGGATATTTGTACTTGGAGAGAGAATCTTTCAGCATATGTTTAAATATTTTCTTCTTAGAATCCATTAACTGAACATACACCTTCTTAGCCACATATTGAGGGGTATCATGGTGATCTAAGGAAGATGTTGGAAGAAGAACATGAAGAGGAGGATGATTATCATAATCAACCACCTTAAATTGAGATAGCATAAAACCTAGACCATGCATATCTTGTTTAGGGGATCGATAAAATTTATATATAATACCTTTTTCATTAATACCAAGCCCTAAACCCTTATAACCTTGTTTAGCCATCATATTGTATCTTTTAGTGTACATATCTTGTAAAGCTTCTACAAGAGGTAATTATTCACTGTGATCCTGAAAAAATGTTGTATAAGGTGGAATGATAGGTTTAGAAGAAGTTTCTTTTCTCTTCCCTTTAATATCATTATGGATCAGATAGGAAGGGGAAGGTAAATCAAAGAATTTTTACACATCTTCATCATAAACCATAGTTTGAGCTCCATCATATGTTTGGGAAGAACTAAGGATAGAACATGAAGAAATAGGAGTGGGAATATTAGGATTTGGATTAGGAAGGATAGGATTAGGATTAGGAAGATTAGGAAATAGGATATCATCTACCAAATACTTCACATAATCCAAAAGAGTAATAGGTCTGCCACACAAATTCTTAATAAAAAATTTGATAGTAGGAAGGCTAGTATTAGTCAATCTCATAATAGCATAGTCACTACAAAGGATTTGAAATGTTTTAACATGAGTGACAGTATCTCCCTTACCATTTTAATTCTCAAGATGAGGCATATCAGCTTGCTAGAGGATAGGAGTGCAAATAATGTCTAGGGATAAAGGACTACCCATGTTACATGTAAGGATACTAAACTTGGATTAAGTTAAGGACTCAAATTTTTATTGTAAAGAGGACACACTTTGATCAAGAATAAAGATTGTGGAATCATTAGAAGAAATAGGAGGCATAGAAACATTAGGAATGCTAGGAAAAGTGTAGGATGCAACAAGAATGGAAGACATAATCGAAGGAACACTTGGAACCACAGTTGGAAGAGGGTTGGAATAGGTAAAAGGAACACTATAGTAAGAAGGTTGTAAGGTAGATAAAGACACCAGTGGAATACTCATAGGAAGAGATGGAATAGATGTAGTCACTAAAGGAGGGGTATAAGTAGGAATTTTAGGTAAAGGAATAGAGGAAGGCTCTACACTAGTGACAGGAGGAGTGAATCCTAAATCTTGAGCTTCTTGAGCTAAACGTTTGATATTTAAATGCACAAGATGTGTAATACCATGAAGGAGATTAACACCTTGATCACAATCACGAAGGACTTTCTTAAAGGCCTCTATATCTTGAATAGAATATTTAGGATATAACATTCTAGGTACATCAATGTTGTAAATATTGGAACATGAAGGTAACTGTGCACACACCCTATGGTAAATGTCAATTGAAGAGGTTGTGGATGAGGATGAAATAGGAATAGGATCAATGGAGATCTTATTTGAAAACTTTTCATCCTCAATTCTATGTACCTTATTAGGGGATCTATCCTCTTTTGCAATAAAATCCTCATCAAAGTATTCAAAACAAAAATCATACATGTTGAACACAAAGTAATACTACAAGCATGAAAAATGTAAATGTTTTTGTATTTTGAAAGTAATTTTGTGATTTTTTTTTAAAATATAAATGCAAGAAGATAAAATAAATCTACTTTTATATGCATGTAAGATCTAACATAAAATGTAAATCTAACACCAAAAAGAAAGAGTTGTTGTAAACGGGTTCACCAAAATGTAATGGGAAAAATATGGATAGGGTTTAGAACAATGGGGGTTTTCACATAAAAGAGACCATAAACCAATATTTAACACAAACATGAAATTATAATGATAATAAATATAAATTTGGAAATGCTTGCAAAGAATAATGAAATCAGATAAAATGAAATACATACCTCATAATATAGCAGATATGGAAATTGTTGTTTTCTGATGTTTGTACTAAGTTTCTGGCAATTCTATAATCAGATTTGGGATGGAAACACAGAGATGGAGAAAACCCAAAAAGATTCCTTTTTGGATCAAGGTTGACCTTGACCCCGTTATGTCGACCTTGACCTGCACTGCTCCAAAAGAAATTTTTTTGTGAATCCCAAATTTTTTCGTAAAAGGGTATCTGAATCTCCTCTATAATTTGTTGTTCCATACCTATTTCTGCAAGAAAAATGGTTTTTTTTTTGGATGAGGGGTTTTCCTTGGTCAAACCTCGATTTAGGAATTAACCTTGAAATCAAAACTAAAATGGAGAATGCTAGCAAGTAGTAGAATAAGATATAACAATGAAGCTATGATATTCAATAGATATACAATTGTATGATAGAATAATTGAGAGGGGGGGCGAATCAATTAGATCAATTATCCTACAGTCCCAAATCTCAAGATGTAACTATACAAACAAATTATGCAACTCAGTAACAAAAATTCTTAAACTATCTGTGCCTTTACCGATTACAGTAAATTAACTCACAGTAATTACCAATCAAATCAAATATGCAGTATGTAAAGTATGACAATAAACAAATCATCACAAAAACACATAACATAATTATTTAACATGGAAACCGTGTTAGGGGAAAAACCACCTGGGACTGGTAACCCAAAATAATTTTCACTCTTCTAAAGTGAGCTCGGTGAAGAGCCAACCCTGTTAAAGGTTACAAACACACTATTAGGTGTGACCTTGTTAGAGGATTTAAGACTAATAGTTATCATTCAACCAACATTCACTATGGGGTTGGTAGGATAACAATTTACATTCATTGAATGACGTCGGGCATAACATAAGACGGTTAAGTCCACTCAGTTAAGAGATTTTTCTGCATCAATGGTTAAACTAAAACAATAGTTGATCTGATTACAATACAACTTATCTTGCAGATGTTTAGATCTATTCTAAGCCCATACAAATCCTCTAGTCAATATATCAATAACTTACTTTCACTCGGTAATAGCTCTTTAACGCTCGGTACTATTCTGTAGTTCAGTTATCCTTCAACCAGTATGATCAGGCATGCATGAAACTATATTCACGCGAAATCTTTACAGTCTTCTTTCTTCCAGCATGTTTCAATAAAGAAAATCATATCTCTTATATAGATAGATAAACCATTTTCATGTCAACCATCAAATGTTGCCGCTTAATCTCCTTCATAGATTTTGCCTCTTAAACCTTCCTCGATGGTTGTGTCAGTAACACATTTCAATTCCATCCTTTAGATCTTCTCTGAATTTTGTCAGCATGGATCTTATAACAAACTTTATCCTCAATCTCGAAATCATAACAATTTCTAGCTCATCAATTTTTGTCGGCTAAACTTAAGCATTTAATACTTTCATCCATAGTCGGTTAACAAAGAAATGCATCGGTGAACATAGGCTCGGTTAATACTATCACTCGATATACACAACACTGTCAAGCGGTGTAGACTGAAGTGATTCATTTACCGACCACATTGCCTTGTACATTTTGCTTCCTTCTCCATAATAGATTTATGGAACATAATCAACTCAACAACATGAAGTCATAGACTCACCAATAATTTACCCAAAGTATTCCTTATCCTCATCCGTAGAATCCATCTTCATCTATGTAGGTATCTCAGTTCTTCATCTTTTCTCTCCTTTTTACAAATGTTTAGATATTTGTAACTAACATGATAAGTACTATCAAACTATTTGACATCAATGATAATATGTAATGAATAATTTAATTATCTTACATGTTATTTCAGTACTCGATGATCTCTAATCACCGATCTTGAAGTCATTCATGTATTCAATCAGTTGTAGTTCATCAATCTCTCCCTTTGGCATTGATAGCAACACAAGCAATATGAAATATGCCATGCACATACCAAACATGTATTCTACAACTATATAAGTAAAAGTTGTAGCATGGTAAGCTCTCCTTAGCTTGATATTTTAATATGTTTAATCACTACATTACATGACAACATTACAAGTGCAGACTTTCCTCTACAGATTTGATCTTTTCAGCTCTCAGATTCCTTTTGTTCTTAGTAAAAAATCTTCAAAACTCTAACTTTCTCAGATTATCTCTCCCTTAAATAGATGTGATCTTGATCTATTCATCATATTATTTATCTCTTCCTTTGACAATAATGCCAAAGAAAAACATAAAACATATAGCTCTGTAATGGCCAAGTGAGTCTCTGTTGTTTGGTGCAGACTATGTATCTCGGTATACTGATATGCCAATTCTTTGTTTTGGTTCCTCAAAGCTTTCACAACCTTAGACATAATCCAAAGTGTGTGCTATGTTGCATCAACATGAATGATCTACTGATAAGATTAGGCTGATGAAATCTCCAAATCACATTAGTGACCTGTAGACAGGGGACAGACCCCAAGTCTAGTCCTCAACTATTCAAAAGTTTCCTTCAGTAGAGGCTTGGTAAAAATATCAGCAAGTTGCTCCTTTGATGTTATAAATTCTAGTTTGACTTGCTTCTCCTATACTTTCTCTCTTAAGTAGTGATACTTAATAGAAATATGCCTGGTCTTTGAGTGCATTGTAGGATTCTTAGAAATATTTATTGCACTAGTGTTGTCACAATATATAATCATTGGCTCAGTGATTACCTCATTCATCCCTTCCAACACTTGTTTGATATAAAAAATGTTTGAATAGTTTGTAGCAGCAACAACATACTTTGCTTCGGTAGTAGACTGAGAAATACAAGATTTTTTCTTACTTGTCCAAGTAACAAGTCTTTCACCGAAGAAAAATGCTCCTCTGGTTGTACTCTTTCTGTCATCTATATTTCTAGCTCAATCTGCATTGGTGTAGACTCTTAGTTCAAATTTTCCTTCCTGAGGATACCATAATCCATATTCCTCTATTTTCTTCATGTATCTCAAGATTATTTTTATTGCAACCATGTGTGAATCCTTTGGATTGGCATAAAATCTAGCAATGATCCCTACTGCATGTACAATATATGGTCTACTGTGTACTACATACATTAGTTTACCAATCATAGATTGGTACAATGTCTAGTTTACATATGTAGATTCATCATCTTTAGTCAGTTTGTAGCTTGTGGCCATCAGTGTTCCAACTGGCTTAGCATCTTCCATGCCAAATTTTCTTAATACTTCCTTTATGTACTTTGATTGTGTGATGAAAATTCCATCATTCTGCTGAATAACCTGCAAGCCTAGAAAGAATTTAATCTCTCGAAACATATACATTTTAAAATCTTTTCTCATCTCATCAGCAAATTATTTACAAATATGATCTTGTCCTCCAAATATTATATCATCCACAAATATATCATCAATCAAAATAGTATCATCAGACTCTCCTTTCGTATATAAATTATTATTTTCACTAGTTCTTACAAAACCAATACTTAAAAGATAAGTATGCAACCATTCATACTAGGCCCTTCGTGCTTTCTTTAAACTATATAAAGATTTATGTAGTCTACATACCATGTCTTTCTGATTTGGATCAACAAACCCTTATGGTTGTTCTATGTAGACATCCTCTTCTAGTATTCCATTCAGAAAAGTAGACTTAACATCCATTTGATAAAATTTAAATTTCTTATGTGCAGCATATGCAAGTAACATCCAGACTCCTTTCAATCTAGCAATAGGTGCAAAAGTTTCACCATAATCTATGCCTTTTTCCTATGCATATCCCTTGCAAACTAGTCTAGCTTTATTTTTTGTAACCTCTCCATTCTCATTCAGCTTATTTTTGAAAATCCATCTATTACCGATAACATTCTTATCTTTTGGTCTAGGTACTAAATTCCATGTCTTGTTTTTCTCTATTTGTTTTATTTCTTCATTCATCGCATTTATCCATTTATCATTATCAAGTGCAACCTTAACATTCTTCAGTTCAAACTTACAAACTAAGCATGTATTCTATCTTAACTTACTTCTTGTCAGCATGCCAGATTGCTTATCTCCAATTATTTGGTTCTCAAGATGATGTCTTCTAACAAATCTTGCTAGCACTTGATCTCTCCTATGTTCTTCATTTTGCTCGGGTTGATTTCTTTGCTTAGTAGCATCTTCTTGTTCCTCGATTTCCCTCTGTTGTTCATCAGTGTTATTTTCCTGATGTTCGGTCAACTCAGCCTGTGGCTTCGGTAGGTACTCAGGGTGCTCAACATAAGTGAATCTACCATAGTCTTCCAACTCCTTATTGCTTTCCACATTTTTATCATCAAATTCATCAACTCTTGACATTAGAACTTTCAATCATTTTATTAGTGACCTTATTCAAACACTCGTAAGCTTTTCTTTTAGTACAATATATAAGAAATATTCCCTCATCCCCTTTAGAGTCAAATTTCTTGTTCCTATCATCTTTCAGAATAAAACATTTGCTACCAAAAATTTTGAAGTAACTTACACTCGGTGTGTAGCCAAACCATAACTCGTAGGGTGTTTTATTTGTGTCCTTCAATTGTACTCAGTTCATAACATATACACCTATGCTAATTGCCTCTCTCTAGTATACTTGTGCAACATTATTTTCTAACATCAGTGTCCTTGCACAATCAACAATTGATCCATTTCTCCTTTCAGCAATCACATTCCGCTGTGGTGTTCTAGGAGCAGAAACCTATCTTTTTATACCATGTTGATTACAATAGTTAGTGAATTCATCAGAAATAAAATCACCACCTCTATCAGACCTCAAGCATTTCAATTCTTTCCTAGTTTCTTTTTCTACTTTTTCTTTGTACAATTTAAACATTTTAAATGCCTTGGATTTCTCTTTTAAAAACATGACAGTTATCAATCTAGTGTAATCATCAACAAATAGAATAAAATATCTATCTCCATAGTAGCTATGTGTTCTCATGGGACTACATAGGTCAGTGTGAACTAACTCCAAGATTCTTTTTATTGAATAGTCTTTACTCTTAAAACTAGATTTTGTCATTTTTCCCTTTTGACATTCATGACACATAACATGATCAGGCTTTGTTAGGCTAGGTAGACCTCTAACCTTTTTATTTTTACTGATCTTAATCATGTTATCAAAATTTACATAACATAACCTTTTATGCCATAACCATGCATCCTCATTTTTTATCAGTAAACAAGAAGTCTCAGCATTGTCAAGATAAAATAAGTTACCTTTAGATTTCCCTCATGTTCTGACAAGCTTTCCACTTTCATCAAATCTCTTTACCTTCTTTCTTTCAAAAGCTACTCAGTGACCTAAGTTGTTAAGATGTGCCACACTTAAAAAATTGTAATTTAGTCCATTTACCCAATAAGCATTATCACATTTGATTTTATCATTTATCAATAAACATCCTTTTCCTCTAACCATACATGGTATATCATTACCCATTCTTACTGATCCTCCATTATAATGCTCAAGATGATCAAAATTTTCTTTATCACCAGTCATGTGATGTGTACAACCACTATCTATGACCCAAGTATCATTTTTACTAACTTTAGAAATGAGTGATGTCTCTACATACCTTTCTTCTTCCTTAGAATCATCCTGCATTGCAACAAATACTACTTCAACATTATCATCTATGTTGGTATCGGTATCATTCTCTTCAGCAATGTAACATACCTTTTTGCCCTTATCTCTGTAATCTTGGTTGTCCCTATTGTAGTGTCAGTAACTTTTATTTTTTCCCCTTCCATAGCTTCCTTCACCAGGTTGATCTTTGTTTCTATCTTCATCTTTCCTATTCGGGCATCTAGCAGCAATATGGCCAACTTCTTTATAGTTAAAACATGCTAAAGGTAATTTACCCTTATATCTACCTTTACATTTAGGTAATCTCTGGACCATAAGAGCTTCAAGTTCATCAAGCTCATCATCATTATTGCTATAACCATCATTCTTTATATTATGTCTACTGCTAGACTTATCGATCTTTAGAGAAGACGTGAAAGTAGACCCAACAGATGGTACAACACTATTATCAAAGCTATTTAACTCAAAAGTTGTTATCTTACCAATCAGACTATCAAGAGTAAGATTATTTTCAGGTGTAGACCTCATTTCATGTATTGCAAATATTCTGATTGCATAAGAAGGCATCAAGGTTCTTAGAATTTTACTTACCACTGTATCTTCATCAATGATACCACCAGATCCTCTGATAGCATTGACTACCTCCTTTATCTAGTTTGTATATTGTACTATGTTTTCTCCTTCCTTCATTTTCATATCATCAAACCTACCTCTTAGTCTTTCAACTCTGGCTCTCTTGATATTAACATCACCTCCATAAACTCAACCAAGTTCATCCCACATCTCCTTTGCAGTTGTGCAATCTTTGAAATCCTCAAATTCAACATCCGATAGAGCAGTAGCAATATCTATCATAGTAATGTTGTGTTCATGTCGATATTTCAGTTGATCAAGAGTCAATGGTCCAATCGTCGGTTGTAAGTAGCCATTCTCAAGTAGATATAAGGCAGTATCTCCAATTATGGATATATGAAGTTTCATTCGACTTTGCCATATGGTAAAACTATCCTTGTTCAACTTTGGCACCTCCCTCTTATACATCTTGTGATCTTTCTCCTGAAGTCCTTAAAACTCTATTCCAAGCAACCAATTCTCTGATACCAATTGTTAGAATAACTAAGAGGGGGGTGAATTAGTTAGATCAGTTATCCTACTATTCCAAATCTCAGTATGTAACTATAAAAACAAACTTAGCAAATTATGCAACTCGGTAACAAAAACTCTTAAATTGTTTGTGCCTTTACTGATTACCAATAAATTAACTCATAGTAATTACCGATCAAATCATATATGAAGTATGTAAAGTATGACAATAAAGAAATCATCACAGAAACACATAACACAATGATTTAACATGGAAACCCTATTAAGGGAAAAACCACCTGGGAATGGTAATCCAAACTAATTTTCACTCTTCTGAAGTGAGCTTAGTGAAGAACCAATCCTGTTAAAGGTCCATCCTTTAGATCTTCTTTGAATTTTGTCAGCCGTGGATCTTATAACAAACTTTATCCTCAATCTTGAAATCATAAAAATTTCCAACTCATCAATTTTTTTGGCTAAACTTAAGCGTTTAATACTTTCATCCATAGTCGGTTAACAAAGAAATGCGTCAATGAACACAAGCTCAGTTAACACTATCACTCAGTATACACAACACTGTCTCAGTGTATACTGAACTGCTTCATTTACCAACCACATTGCCTTGCACATTTTGCTTCCTTCTCCATAATAGATTTATGCAACATAACAAAGTCAATGACATGAAGTCATAGACTCACCAATAACTTACCCAAAGTATTCCTTATCAGCATTTGTAGTATCCATCTTCCTCTATATAGATATCTTAGTTCTTCATCTTTTCTCTCCTCTTTACAGATGTTTATATATTTTTAACTAACATAATAAGTACTATCAAACTATTTAACATCAATGACAACATAATGACTGATTTAATTATTTTACATATCATTTTCAGTACTCGGTTATCTCTAATCACAGATCTTAAAGTCATTCAGGTATTCAATCAGTTGTAGTTCATCATTGTATTTGAAATGTAAACAAGTATGTTAATATGGAAGCTTAGTGGTGCAGGAGCACCCTTCTAAGGGCTCCCGCCATCTAATTTTTGTTGTGTTGAAACTCTTAAATGAAGCATGTAATTAAAATAAGAGCTTGGCTCAGTGTGTTTGTCTAGGCCTAGGCTAGGTCCTAGAAGTTAAGTTGGTCTTTTCTTGTAAGTGGAACAATGACTCAGGGAATGTTGTCATCCTTAGACCATTGATTTTCTATGAGGTTAGAAGTCTTAGGTTAGGTTTTTGGTTGAGGTATGAGCACATGTGTTCCTTGGAAAGACCTACAAATGGTCTTGGTAGTGTAAGAGAAAAAGTTGCTCAAAAGTTGCTAGCAACTTTTCAAAAGTTTCTTAGCAACTTTTCCTTTTGAGGTTCTAACCTTGCGTAAGTGGATAAAAATCCCTAACCAAACACTCACCCTAAGGAGAAGACTATTAATGGCATGAGAAACCCTAATACAAGGGTTGGCATTGATTTTGTATGGCTATTGTACGGGATAACCAGTCTGAACCATGAATTTGTGTGACAGTGACTATTATTTGATATGTTTGGAAGAAAATAGAAGGAAGCTTCTGAATTTTATGCATGGAGTATTGTTTATAGTGTTTTTTCTTTCATTTGTGTGAGTTTGGAGTAGTTCTTTCAAGTTTAGGTGTGTGTTCTATTCATTTCTTTTCATTTGTCAGTCCTCTACCAGTTTGGAGAGGTTGTAACATGTAGGGCTGTAACTTTTGTTTCCACCATGGCCACACCATGGAACCTTGGAATCCAAGAGTATAGACCCTACCTTTTATGAATATATCTATAGGGCCCTGGAGTATGAATGCATCTATTTGTTTGACCATGCCCTAGGTGAGCTAAGGCAATGCCTAGTTAGGAGCGGTCAGCAGTGCAAGTGCTCTAGAAGATAGAGGAAAGAGTTTCAAAGCAAGACCTTTGGAGGGAGCCAAGGGACATGAATACAGAGTATAAGTTGTGGAGGAGAGATCTTTTTCTATCCAAGAAGGGTGTTGAAGAAAGCCAAATACTTCAGTGACTCTTTGAAGTCCTGAAAAGTCCCAAAAACCCTCAAACCTGGTGTAGGTGTTGTACAGCCTGTTGGTGACCTGAGACCCCAAAAATCCTTGAGGATTGGGAAAATGAATGAGAGTTACTTAAGAACTTTAGCCTTGGTACAGTGAAGAGAAGGTGTCAAAATCCCTATAAATCCGGAAGGAGGGCTAATTAGGCCTCTTCCTTGTAGCCCTATTTTGGGAAGGAAGTGTGAAATCAGGTGGTAACCCAACCTTACTAATGCCTTGAAGATGTTTCAAATGTCCCAAAAAAACCTTGGAACTCGTCAATTTCTCTTTCAGATCTTGGGAAGGGAACTGAACCCTAAAAGACCCTTATAAGCCTATGTAAGGGATGGTGCTAGGAAGAAATGCTTGATAGGTTGCAAGTTGATAAAGCTATACTTGATGGTTAGGTTAGGCTAGGTTAGGGGATCTTTTGATGAGAAGAGAATCCTATAGACCTTCATAGGTGTCTAGAGAAAACTAGGGTCTCGATTAAGGATTAGAGGCATAGACTAGCTAGTCTATCCTAACCTCCCCATCAGATTAGTATCAGAGCCAATTAAGGCTTGGGAAGTCGGAAAAATAGAATCAGAAATGGGTGAAAACTTAATGTTTAGAAGAGTTCTCATAAGGAAACCTAACCAAGGTGAACCCAAGTAGGGGAGAGCTCTTTTTAGAGTTAGATGCAAGATACAAGGCAAATTTTGCAAGGTTATAGTGGATTTAGGGTCCACTAATAACATCATAGCAGAGGAAGCAACAAACAAGCTCAAACTCACAAAGTTTCCCCATGCAAACCCCTACAAGGTGACTTGGTTGAATCAAGAGCAGAGTGTGCTAGTAAATGAGCTGACATGGGTGGAGTTGTCAATTGGAGGCTATAAGGACAAAGTGCTTTGTGATGTCCTGCCGATGGATGCATGCCATCTCTTATTGGGAAGACCTTGGAAATTTGATAGGAAGGTGATCTATGATGGAGAGGAGAACCCCATTTCTTTCAAGAAAGATGGAAGAACATTCAAGATTTAGTCCATAACAGAGAATGAAGAAGGTACTTCCAAGACACCTAGTGTGTTGCTTAGTAGTGGTAAAGAGTTCCTACATGCACTACATGATGAGGAGACAATAGGATTTTCTATCATGGTGAAGCCAAAGGAGGATGACAAGAAGTTGCAGGTAGAAACACCATTGGAAGTGCAAAAAATGTTAGAAGAATTTAGAGATATTGTGAGTGATGGAACCCCTGCAACACTGCCTCCAAGAAGGGCCATAAGTCATCAAATAGACTTTTTCCCCAGTGCATCTCTACCTAACCAAGCAGCCTAAAAGCTTACCCCTAATCAGAATAAGGAAGTGGCAAGACAAGTGCAAGAACTATTGGATCAAGGACTGATTAAGAAGAGTATTAGTCCATGTGCAGTCTCAGTGGTCTTAGCATCCAAGAAAGGAGGAAAATGGAGACTTTGCATAGATTCAAGGGCCATCAATAGGATCACTATCAGGTATAGGTTCCCAATTCCAAGAATAGAAGACTTGATGGATTGTCTAGGAGGTGCTATGTACTTCACTAAGTTGGATCTAAAGAGTGATTATCACCAAATCAGAATCAAGGAGGGTGATGAGTGGAAGACCACTTTTAAAACCACAGATGGATTGTATGAATGGCTTGTAATGTGATTTGGGCTTACCAATGCCCCAAGCACCTTCATGAGGTTGATGAATGAGGTCTTGAAGGACTTCATAGGAAGATTTGTAGTGGTGTATCTAGATGATATACTCATCTATAGCAAAACCAAAGTAGAACATCTTGAGCATTTGAGGCTGGTTATGAAGAAGCTACATGAGGAGCAATTGGTTATAAACTTAGAAAAGTGTGAGTTCATGCAGTAAGAGTTGGTTTAATTAGGATTTGTGGTGTCCAAAGGTACTCTGAAAATGGACCCAAGCAAGTTGGAGGCAATCTTGAATTGGCCTGCCCCTAAAACAGGGACTAAAGTTAGAAGTTTTCAAGGGTTAGCCCAATTTTATAGAAAGTTTGTGAGAAAATTCAATGGTATTTGTGCACCAGTGCTAGACACCATCAAGGGAGGACTTAAAACCAAGTTCAAGTGGACAGAGGTAGTTGAGAAGGCATTTCAAACATTGAAGCAAGATGTAGCTACCAAACCTATCTTACTCTTACCTACTTTTGATAAGTTGTTCACAATAGAATGTGATGCAAGTGGTGTAGTAGTAGGGGGTGTATTGAGTCAAGAAGGAAGGTTTGTGGCATTCTTTAGTGAGAAAATCAATGAGGCAAAGAAAAAGTATTCAACTTATGACTTAGAATTGTATGCATTAGTACAATCTCTCAAGAAGTGGAGGCATTACCTCTTGCCAAAAGAATTTGTTGTATTTACTGATAATAAGGCCTTAAGCTATATTAATACTCAAGAAAAGCTCAATAATAGGAATTTGAAGTGGATAGAGTATCTCCAATCCTTTACCTTCACAATCAAACACAAGAAGGGGCAGCTCAACAGGGTAGCGGATGCCTTGAGTAGAAAGTTTTTGACTATCCAAGAAGTACAACTGCAAAGCATTGGAATAGAAGGTTTCAAAGACTTATATGAGGAGGATGAAGAATTCTCACAAGCCTACAAGGTGTGTGAAGAGTTTGAGAATCATTTCCATGGTGAGTTTGCAGATTATACCCTTCAAAATGGATTGTTGTTTAAAGGTAATCAGCTATGTGTACCTAGGGGATCCATGAGGGAAAATTTGATCCAAGAAAAGCACAATGGCAACTTGAGTGGACATTTTGGGATAAAAAAAACATTGGAGTTAGTGCAAAGATACTACTTTTGGCCTAAGCTAGCAAGGGATGTGAGGAGATATGTTGAGCAATGTGGAGTATGCCAAAGAGCTAAAGGAGGTTCGAGCAATGCAAGACTCTATCAACCTTTTCCAATTCCAAATAGGCCTTGGGAGTGTGTAAGTATGGATTTTGTGGTTGGACTCCCTAAAACCAAATCAGGTATGGATAGCATCTATGTTGTAGTAGACAGGTTCTCTAAAATGAGTCATTTCATTCCATGTAGAACTACTCATGATGCAAGCTATGTAGCACACCTCTTTTTCAAAGAGATAGTTAGGACTCATGGACTCCATCTGAGTATTGTTTCTGATAGAGATAGAAAGTTCATGGGTCATTTTTGGAAAACCTTATGGAAAAGGTTAGGAACTAATCTCTCTTTCAGTTCAGCATACCATCCTCAAACTGATGGTCAAACTAAAGTCATAAACAGGGTGCTTGGCAACTTGCTAAGGTGTTTGACGAAGGAGTATGGGCAGACTTGGGATCTTGTTATATCTCAAGCTGAATATGCTTACAATGACAGTGTAAACAGGACCACAGGAAGAAGTCCTTTTGAGATTGTGTATGGAAGACACCCTAGAGGAGTGTGTGAGTTAAGAGATTTAGGTTCTATGGAGTTGAAGAGTGGACAAGCTGAAGATTTCACTCAAACCATCAAGGAGGTTCAAGAGCAAGTGAAGAAGACCATTATGGAGTCCACTCATAAACTCAAAGCTAAAATGGATGAAAAGAGGAAAGAGTTACAGTTTCAGATTGGGGACTATGTCATGGTCCATCTTAACAAAGCAAGGATGTAGAAGGGCATGCCCACCAAGCTACAAATGAGATGAGTAGGCCCATGTCAAATTTTAGCCAAATATGGAGAGAACACCTACAAGTTGGACTTGCCATTAGACTTAGCCATTTCACTAGTGTTTAATGTTGTAGACTTGGTCATGTTCAAGGGAAACACCAAACAGCAAGGTATGGATCCACCAAAGGTTCTACAAGACATAGACACCAATGCCATGCCCAAGAAGAAGCTAGCCAAAGCAGAGAAGGTATTAGAATCGAGAGTGAAGAAGACTACTAGACATCAAGTTTACATGGAGCATCTGATTAAATGGATGGATCAGCCTGAATCTAAAGCCACCTAGATTGAGGAAGGACAGTTCAAGAAGTTCATTGTTGACCTGGCTCTTCTTGACCCCAAAGTACCTTAGTTTGTGCTGAGGGGGAGTACGGTGTAGGAGAACCCTTCTAAGGGCTCCCACAATCTAATTTTTGTTGTGTTGAACTTCTTAAATAAGGCATGTAATTAAAATAAAATCTTGGCTTAGTGTGTTTTTCTAGGCCTAGGCTAGGTCCTAGAAGTTCAATTGGTCTTTTCTTGTAAGTGCCACAATGACTCAGGGAATGTTGTCATCCTCAGACCATTGATTTTCTATGAGGTTAGAAGTCTTAGGTTAGGTTTTTCATTGAGGTATGAGCACATGTGTGCCTTGGAAAGATCTAGAAATGGTCTTGGTAGTGTAAGAGCAAAAGTTGCTCGAGCAACAAAAAGTTGCTCAAAAGTTGCTAACAACTTTTCCTTTTGAGGTTCTAACCTTGCCTAAGTGGATAAAAAGCCCTAAAAAAACACTCACATTGAGGAGAAGACTATTAGTGACATGATAAACCCTAATACAAGGGTTGGCATTGATTTTGTATGGCTACTGTATGGGATAACCAGTCTGAACCATGAATTTCTATGATAGTGCTGTTATTTGATATGTTTGGAAGAAAATAGAAGGAAGCTTGTGAATTTTATGCATGGAGTATTTTTTATAGTGGTTTTTCTTTCATTTGTGTGATTTTGGAGTAGTTCTTTCAAGTTTAGGTGTGTGTTCTGGTCATTTCTTTTCATTTTCCAGTCCTCTGCTAGTTTGGAGAGGTTGTAACATGTAGGGCTGTAACTTTTGTTTCCACCATGGCCACACCATGGAACCTTGGAATAGAGACCCTAGAACTTTTGGAACCATGGAACTTTTGTTGTAATCAAAGATTAGAGACCCTACGTTGTATTAATATATCTATAGGGCCCTGGAGTATGAATGCATCTATTTGTTTGACCATGCCCTATGCGAGCTAAGGCAATGCCCAGTTAGGAGCGGTCAGCAGTGCAAGTGCTCTAGAAGAAAAAGGAAAGAGTTTAAAGAAAGCCCTTTAGAGGGAGCCAAGGGACATGAATAAAGAGTATAATTTGTGGAGTAGAGAGCTTGGTCTATCTAGGAAGGGTGCTGAAGAAAGCTAAACAGTTCAGTGACTCTGTGAAGTCCTAAAAAGTCCAAAAAACCCTCAAACCTGGTGTAGGTGTTGTACGGCCTGTTGGTGACCTAAGACCCCAAAAATCCTTGAGGATTGGGAAAATTAATGAGAGTTACTTAATAACTCTAGCCTTGGTATGGTGAAGAGAAGGTGTCAAAACCCCTATAAACTTGGAAGGAGGGCTAGTTAGGCCTCTTCCTTGTAGCCCTATTTTGGTAAGGAAGTGTGAAATTAGGTGGTAACCCAACCTTACTAATGCCTTGAAGATGTTTCAAATGTCCCAAAAGCACCTTGGAACTCATCAATTTCTCTGTAAGAGCTTGGGAAGGGAACTAAACCCTAAAAGACCCTTATAAGCCTATGTAAGGGATGGTGCTAGGAAGCAATGCTTGATAGGTTGCAAGTTGATAAAGCTATACTTGATGGTTAGGTTAGGCTAGGTAAAGGGATCTTTTGATAGGAAGAGAATCCTATAGACCTTCATAGGTGTCTAGAGAACACTAGGGTCCTAGTTAAGGATCAGAGGCATAGACTAGCTAGTTTATCCTAACCTCCCCATCACTTAGACTCGACATCAAAAACCATAAATGTAAATAAAAACCTCCATTATTATATGCTTGGAATCCACCTTGAAGGAAGAATGAATGAATCTTGAGGATGCACAAAGGATTTTGAAGAAAGATCACACCACCATGATGGATAGATCTAGGGCTTGAATACTTGAATCCTTGATCTTAAATGGATAACTTGAATGCATGAGGAGAAGATTTGAAAAACCTTGAATGAAAACATGGAAGCTTGAAAACATGTATAATAAGGGATTCTTGAAAGTATCCAATTGCTTTGATGGATTATCTGTAGCTCTTCCTCTTAAGATTTATTTATCTTGCTTGCCTTGATGCCAGATAAGAGGAGAAGGCTTCCTTATATATAAGTCTAGGGCACAAACTTCTAGAGAGGCCAACATATGAGAAATAGATTCCCATTAGGCCCATACCCTTATAAGTTGACCTATATTAAATTCGTTTTGAGAGTTTCCATTTCAAAGCCCAAAACAACCAACACAGAAGCAGGAAAATAAACTTTTGAGCTTCCCTCCACTTCTAGCACACTTTCTGATGAAAGAGGGGGACCTAGGTCAAGGTCAAGGTCAATCTTGACCTAGGTCAAGGTTGAGGTTGACCCAGACCTAGGTTAAGGTTGAGTTCAACCTTGACCCAGGGGGTTTAAGACCCCTAGAAAATATGCCAGGTGGGGAAAATAGTACCCAAAGATGCCCAATCAAAGTCCTCAACAGGCATAGATGATGGAAAAGGGATAGAAATTTGAGGACAACATCATAATGGCCCAAAAAATCCCCTAAGGAGGGCTAAAGAGTCTTAACATAGAAGTGCTTCCATTTTAAGACGATACAATTGTTAAAGACTACTAGATATTTTATCCCACTTATATAGTGTTCACCCTATTAAAGGATTTATAATAAGTTATTCAATATAACTTCTAAGTCTGGTTAGAGATTACCTGGTTAAGGGATTTTACAATCTTGCGGCTAAACTATTAGGAATAAATCAACAAGAAATTTGACTTGTAGATGCTTTCTTCAAAAGATTGTCAAATATTTTTTCTCTCTTCTTCCTCTCCGATCCTCTTTTGATCTCTAATCCTCTAACCTTTTCCAAAAACATAGCTCTTTACTTATATTAGTGTCCTCTGATCTGTATCTTTGTATATATGTCTACATCCTTTTTTATCTCTTTCCTTTACCTTAGATCTCCTCTTATAGTTGCTTTCCTTGATTAGGGTTTCTTGATGTTCCATAAACCATTTTTCTAATTTGATGTCATCCTCATTCGTAACCTTTAATTTCTTTCACCACTAACACTTTTTGATAACCTTTTCCAATTACCCTTCCTTTATGCTGATAATAATTCCTATTTTTTATAACACTTCATGATAGTGTCTATGACGATATGGATTTCCTTCCTTCATCTCTATACTTAATGTTATTTGCCAGCTTCTTCATCTCTATACTTAATGTTATTTTCTAGCAATGATAATCTTATCAAAATCATCATTTATTGTCTGTTAATTGTCTATAGAGGATTTTTTCAAGTAACACCTACAATATCGATTCTTTTCCATGATGCAAACCCAATAGTCAGACATTATGAGCCTATCTTTTCAAGGATAAGTACACATAATTGAATTCAAAATATAAAATCATAGTTTTCAATCACATATTGCAACTTTGACCTTACCTGGAGAACCATTGCAAATGCATTTGATGCACTTGGACTTTTTTGAGTTAATAGACATGCTTCCCCATATGGGGAAAGCATGTTAGGTGCTATGGATTTACTACTTGATGAACAGTTTGATGTGATTTCTTTACAGTTATATGTATCCTAATATTTAGCCAATGCATTGAAAGTGCAAAATAAATTTGCATTATCATGTTTTGTCATGTTTGACCAACATACTATTGTAGAAAATAATTCTATATTGTAATTGCAATCACACGTTTCTAAAATTGGAATACCATATGTAGAAAGAAAATGTAAAGGTTCCAAATTTTGATTATTGTGGCTTCATATCTATTTGAAATAATCATATATGTATGGGAAACAAATTTAGAGCCCAAATACAAGGCATATTGAAACTTCATAGTACCAAAAAAATCATTAATTTAATCTTCTATGAACATAACTCTGGTCATTGTAATTACATGAACCACTCTACAAAACAAAATTGTTGGATAATATCCATACAAAACAACATACATTGCTAGAAGAGCATGGAACTACATTTGTATTTGTATCACCTGCTATGCTTGAACAAAATCCAAAATTTTCACCAACCATATCAACTATTATGCCAAATAAATGTAGTCAATTAGACTGTCTTTATCCCCGGAATAGTTTTACAGATAATATAATTGCTACAGTTGTTGGAAGGTCATTGTCTCAAACAACTACATGTTCACCTAGCATAAATTTAAAAGTCCCATGCTCGTTGAGATGTCCAAAATCTACAATATGTAATAAAGGAAACTAAGAAAAGGGAAAAGCCAATAAACAAATGGCCAAAACAAGTAGCATTCAAATCAACCAGTTGTAAACATGAAAAGGCCTAGCAATAAAGAAACAAAGCGTAAATATTGATTTGTGAAAACCAATACAATCCAAAAATTTATAAACATATACTTGCAAATGATAAATGACACACCCACTCAATCATGTGCTATTTGTGAAATGCTTCATTTCCATAAAAACATTCCCAAGTTTAACAACACATTAGTCAAGGCCTTCTCTTTTCTTTCTATTACAACTAACAAAAAGAAAATTGAAATAGGGTAGCTCATTTGTAAACAATGTATAAAATCTATCTCATTTGGAAAAGTGCCTTGTTTTTCTACACCATGGAAAATAAGGTGCAATCCATGAATAGATGTTGTCCATACATTGACTTCACTAGAAGAAATACATGTCTCCTTACGTATTGCTTTTACACAAATAAGATAATTAGGATACAAAAAATCACAATATGGCTTAATGGATCAATTATCAATGTGCCCGTAGACTTTGATAAGGTGCAACAAGCATTACCTAGACAAATAGATGAAACTAGAACAATAGTAGTTAAATTGAAATGAAAACTAGAGTATGAAAATGCATATGCACAAGTAAATGTTAGACCTACTTGCATAATGGCTGACTTGACAAGTTTATCGAAAACACCATTGTATAGAAAAGATAATATATCTATAAATCAAGATTGGGAAGCTATATTTTCTATTAAAAAAACTCGTCAATAAAAATATTCAACTAAAAATAGAAATGAATGATGATATGACCGAACTTGATGAAGAGCTGATAGATGAATCACTCATTCATTGGCTCAATGACTCATATTCAGTTTCAAAGACCTTGATACAACTATAATTGAAATTACACCCTCAAAAGGGTTTAAGCCTCTTGGCATTTTTCAAGACACCTACATAGAAGAAATGAACTTTCCATCTCTATTTTATGGATTCGCACAAGCAATTGACATTACGAAGAATTTATCCTTCCAAAAAATAGAAAAATGGGAGCTCATGGATAAAGATAATGACTTTGTAACACACATAATTTTTTTAAAAAAAAAGATGTTAAAGTTATTATTCAAGAAATATCATCACTCGCATGTGTGTGCATAAGAAAAGCTAAATTAAAAGGTAAAAATTTGCTAGCAAAAGTGTTCGTAGTCTTGCAAATTTGGAGAAAATATTGAGATCTCCATTAGGCTTTAGATCATTAAGGAGCATTCCTACATCTCCAAACTATTTAGAAAACATGAGGAAAGATATATTTGTAATGATAAGAAAATTAGGACCTCCAACTTTCTTTGTAACATTGACAAGTGTCGATCACTTTTGGTAGCCATTATGCAAAGCATTACAAGATATATCTTCTAGGTAAGAACCCAAGAACAATGAAACTAAAGAAGATCAGGATTTAGACTTCAAAATTAGGAAAAACCTAGTTCTTTACAGTCATTACTTCAATCATAGGGTCAACATATTCTGTAAAATGATGCTAAAAAATATTAAATATTTGGAAAAGTGTTGGACTACTACTTTGTCACAGAATTCCAAAATATAGGAAATAAACATGTGCATTTCATGTTATGGGTAAAAGATGCACCAAGATATGGGAATTGCACCAATAGTGATATAGAAAAGTATGTATACAAGTATATTTCATGTGAATCTTCCTTTCTTGATACAAACCTTGTCAAGATATAGACACACCATCATACAAGGACCTATAAAAAATATAAAACCTCCAACTATCGATTAAGCTTTCCTTTGCCTCCCATGAGAAGGACAATAGTACTAGAGCCTTTCCAACTGTTAATGCTACAATAAAAGATAGAGCAAGAAATTTGTTCAGGCAATTGGAAAATAAACACTATACAAAGAATTTTACATTTGATAATTTCTTGGATGAATTCCAAATCGATGAAACTGATTACATTGTCATGCTACAATCCACATTATCTAAGATAATTATAATGCTAACAAGTCATCCAACTAATATTTGGGTAAATATGTTTACAAAGAAATTGCCATCAAGTTATGGTATGCAAATATAGATGCATAATACATATTAGATGAATATGTTTTCGCATCATATTTCTACTTATATATCACAAAACAAGATAAAACAACGTCTCTTGCATTTCACCAGTTGTCGAAACAATGCACTTATGCTTATGATGACAAGACATGGTTCATACATAAGCTAGGAAATGCACTCCTCAACTATCAACAAATGTCTACTCATCAAGTTCACATCATCTTGTTAATTCCACTATGTGAATGTTCAAGGAAAACCATTTTCATCAATACTTTCCCTTTAGAGAGTAGAATTTTTATGTTAAAAATCCCTAAGCTATTAGCAAAAGAAGAGGATAATTCAAAAAACATAATGTATGGATCTACAATAGAAAAGTACACACAATGACCAAAAGCTTTTGAAAAACTATCACTAGCTAAATACACATCTTTATACAATAGCGACCAAGGAAAGGTACAAAAAAGAAAAATGCCATAAATCATATGCTATGTAAAATACAACCCAAATATTGATCACAAGAACTATTATAGAGAAACACTTATTCTTTATGTACCTTTTAGAATTAGTGAAAAAACATTGTTAGTTGCTCATAAAACATGGAGTGCAGCATACAATGAAAACAAAACACAAATTACAAATATTGAAAAAATGTTCAATGCAGAAATTGATTATAGGTGGGGTGACATTGAAAAAGCTACCACACGTGCTGACATTGACAAATACCCAATAATGGACTTTGCTCATGAAATTGAGCAAAGAAAAGAAAAATAGAAATAGAAAAATATGACATCATAACTGATCTGATGCATGTAAGAAATACAAATTCAATGCATTCTACTTGCAACTAATTATTCTCAAAAATAGCTCATCCATTTTTTCTTACTAACCACAAATACTTCAATCTACGAAGACAATTAAATAGAGAATAAAAACAATAGTCAAGAATGTACTAATGACAAAGAGACTTGCACCGTAAAAACCACTATACTTATTCTTGATAGGTGGAGAAGGGACAGGAAAGACCTTCGTAGCTAAAGTGCTCTTTTAAACTATGATTCAATTCTATGATAAACAACTAGAGAGCGTCATGCTAAAGGCTAAAGGCATTAATGTTGCTTCCACGAGAAAATATACATTTAATGTGGACAACAACACTGCACATTCCATATTCCACTTTCCATGTAATTCTTCAAAAATTATCCCTTTGGACTCAGACACGCTTGATAGCTTAAACAAAAAACTTGACCAATTATAAATTATACTTATTGATGAAGCCTCATTGATTAGCTCTACAATGCTATACAACATTGATAGAAGACTACATCAAACCAAACACACTCCAACTAAACCCTTTGGTAATATAGGTCTCTTATATTTTGTGGTGACTTATACCAAGCACAACTAGTGTTTGATGCTTGGATATTTGAAGAACCAACAATAAATAATGACAAGATACTATACACATTTTGGACCGATAGTGTCACATGTTTTAAACTACACACTATCATCAAAAAAAAAAAAACATTTCATTTCCACACTCAATCATGCCAAGAATTCTGAACAAATTGATGAATATATCTGCTACTTGAATACAACATGCTATAAGCATCCTCCCCATGACCTGTGATTGCCTTATACTTGTTCCAAAGAAATGCAGTAGTCGATGAGAAAAAAAGAAAATGTTAAACTACTTTCCTACTAAGATATATGTATTAGATGTCATCAACAAAAAAGAAACACCCATTAATAATTACCACTTTCAAGTTTAAAAGACATCATTT